>VMDO01008214.1:0-62422 GCA_007922755.1 Pedetes capensis | reverse complement strand
GTCATCGAGTGGAGTCTGACTCATAGTAACCCTATGTACAGTGGAACAAAACGCTTCCTGATTCTGTGCCAGGCACACAACCTTATTTATGCTTAAGCCCATTGTTGCAGACACTGTGTCGATCCATCTGGTGGAGGGTTTTCCTTTTTTTCATTGACCTGCCACTCTCCTAAACATGATGTTTTTCTCCAGGGATTGGTCTCTCCTGACTAAATGTCCAAAATATGTAAGATGGAGTCTAGCCATCCTTGCTTCCAAGGAGTACTCTGGTTGCACTTCTTCTAAGACAGATCTGTTGGACTCATTTACTGGCAGTATATCTGACAGTGTTTCTTTGCTATTCATAGGGTTTTCAATGGCTAGTTGTTTCAGGAGTGGTTCACTAGTGCCTACTCCCTAGTCTGTCTTAGTCTGGAAGCTCAGGTGAAACCTGTCCACTATGGGTGACCCTGCTGGTATTTGAGATACCGGTGGCATAGCTTTCAGCCTCATCCACAACATGCGAGGCCCCACTGTGGAGCAAACTGACAGACATACAGGGAAGTGCCCTCTAGTGTCACAATTCTCATGCATGGATACCAGGACTCAGCCCAACAAGTGTTACAGCTGTCAGGTTGCCATAGGATATTGCTTCTACAAGTCTTACAGCCTTATGGTGGCTTTGAAAATCAGAATTTCTCAGACCCTTGCAGCAGCCAATACTACAGCTTAGGGGCTTATGTGTCAAGAGGCTTCAGCCCTTGATGGCAGCCAGTGTTCTTGCTATGGCCACTGTCACTGCTGACACCATTTGGGAGACAGCTACTGCCAATCCTCTTGTGATTGCTGCTGCTTCTGCCACTGAAGGCTGCCAGTCTCTGCCTCTTTTGCAACTTTCAGTGCAGCCAGTCACTCTGCCCCTTTTGCAGCTTGGCCTGGTGAATGCTCATCTCTGCCTCTTCATCTGTCAAGCAGCTTGCCGCTTTGCTGCTTTGCAGCTTGGCCGGCTGGCTGCTCCCCACAGCTCCAGCTCTTCTGTGGCTATCAAAACACCTGGCTGCTCCACTGCTGTTGCATGCCAGCTACTCTACTATTGCTGCTACCACAGCTGCTGCCATTCTGCTATCTCTGCTGGTGCTGCTCCTTTCTTCATGTTAACAGCCCACTCTACTAAAAGTAGGCAAGAAAGACCACTTGAAAGAAGTCTTTTATTGGCTTTAATGTTGCAACACCAGGAAAGGCGGCACAGGAGGGTGTCTCCCAGCCGGCTCCCCAAGTGAGGAACAGTCTCCTTCTACAGCTACAAAGGGAGTGTTTGTACCAAACACAGCGTGTCATTCATGCAAATGAAGGTTTTATTTTACACCAATCATGGCATTGTCCCTTTTGCAACAATTACAGCAGTCTCTCTGCTAGGCTACCACGGGAAATAGTTCCCCTCTGGCCTGGGTGGAAATGGTTGCAGGGTCATCTGGAGTTCACCAAAGCATGTGATAGTAAAAGTCTGGGGCAAACTGCTTGATATAGTTGTGGCTGGAGCTATGTCTTCGCAAGCCAGAGCAAGCAGCTAAAGGTTCAAAACAGCTGGTGATGATGTAAGGGTGGTTCATTTGGCTGCTTCACTGTCTATATGTTGCTGGAGGCAGCTAGGGCAGCAAGGGAGAGTCCAACAGATGACAATTAGGGAGTCAAATTGACCTACCCCCCCCAACATCTTTGCTTATTTAGAGAAAAATGAGCATTAGAAGGAGTGCTTACAATAAGAACTTAAATAACTTATCATTAATAGTAACTTTAACAGTTTTTAATAGTGCTTTAACAAGGCATAACACCTGCCCAGTACCCCAGGGAGAAGTGGGTCACCCTCATCTGTCTCAAACAGATGAATGGATAAAGAAAATGTGAGCTACACACATACATAATGGAATATCATTCTGCCATAAAGAAGAATGAAATTATGACATTTACAGAAAAATGGATAATATTACAGATCATCATATTAAACAAAATAAGCCAGACTCAGAAAGACAAATACACATGTTTTCTCTCGTATGTAGAATCTAGATTTAAGGAAAAAAAAAAACCAAAAAGACATGAAAGTAAAAGAGAGATTTTTGTGAGGAGATGAGAACTTCTGGGAGAGGAGAAGGAGATAAAAGAGAGTGAAGAAAGGATGAATATGATCAAAGTATACTGTATACAGTGTAAAAACATACAGTGTGAAACATCATGATGAAACATTTTGTACAAATATTATATGTTAATAATAAAAAATTAAAAAACAAGTAAAAATAATAGCAGGCCTAAACATTTCCACACAAAAACTATAAGACAAACTATAACAAACTATAAGACAATTATAAGTGAAATAAGCCAGTCACAAAAAGACAAATAATGGATGATTCCCCTTATCTGAAGTACCTAGAATGGTCAAACTCATAGGCAGGAAGTAGAATGATGGTTGTCTGCACTAAGAGGAGGGAGTGGGTAGTTGTTATTTAATGGCCATAGAGTTTCAGTTTCTCAAGATAAAGAGTTTCAGAGATTCATCAGACAACAATGAGAATGAACTTAATGCTACTGAACTATGTTCTTAAAAATGGTTAAAATGGAAATTTTTATGTTATATATGTTTTACCGCAATTAAGTTTTTTAAATGTCAATTAGATCTTGAAGATGAATATATGAATAGTTCTAATTGCCTTTGTTTTATTTATCTGAATATTCTAAATATTTTCTATATTCAATGTATTTTGTTTGTAATACAAAGAGGATCTAGTTTTTGGTTTTTGTTTTTTTTTTTTTTATGTGTGTGTGTGGGTGTGTGTAATGAAACCTCAGTTCAGCTTCAATTAACATTATTTTTAGTAGCTGGTAACTGTGTAGCATTAAAAGGGGATTTGGTTGTTGTCACTACTGAATATATTTTCATTACCCCAAATATTCTCCTTGTTATATATCCCCAACATTTGTCTCCAAAAAATGTATACAACCCACAAGATCCATTTTAAGCCCGGTTTCTCTAAGGAATCTTCCCATATGACCTTAGTAAGAATTCATTCTCATTTTCACAACACCTGTACTATCAGTAATAATAATAACATCTAATGTTATCTAGGTGCTTAATCTGTAACAAATAGTAAGATTAGTATATGATTTTTATCTCCTATTAACAACACATTCAAGTAGGTATTATCACTCTTATGATACAGATAACGGAAACTGAGGAAGAGACACAAAATTCCTTGAAGCATAAAGGAATGGCATCCAGCTCCATCTGTCCCCGAGTCCTTGCCTACATAGTGCTTCTCAGTCTTACAGGACTTTGAAGATTGCCATACTGACTCCACTTCTTTTCTGTGCTAGAATTATTGACCAATCTTTAGTAGGATTGTATTTTTGAAATATTAACCTTTTCTCCCAGTATTTCCCACCCATTTGCAGAGATTCTGAGCTCCTTGCCAGTGGGGAGGGAGAGGACACATCCAAAAGGAACACATCACGGAGGAGAGTCTTCTAATAGTCTGGGAATTCTGTGACCTCTGAGATAGGCAAGATGTTTGGGACAGGCTTTGTGAGAAAGAATAGTTCTTCCCTCCAGCAGCACATCCATCCCTCCACTCACCCAGTCTTTAAAAAAAAAAAAAAAATCAGGCAAAGAAGGACGAGCAGTAGTTTAGGTAGGCATTGGACAGAGGGGCCTACATCCAGATCCCCACATCTCAGTGGAGTAAAGTCAATGACTTGGGTGCGCATCTAGGTAGATGTGGGTTATAGAGTCTCAGAAAAATGACTGCGGCCAGAAGGTCATGAAAACCTCAGTTACAGCTCTGAAGGAGAGAGAATATTTGGTGCTGAAGGGGCCAAAGAAGGAGAGTTTCTTAGTGGAGACCCACAGGAAACGAGGCCCATCCCATGGGCTGGGCAACTAAAGCAAATCCCTGGGCCTCATACTAAGGGGTGGCCTGGGGTGAGGTACCTTAACCATATTTCCTGAATATCATTAGGATTTAATATTTATATATTATCTGAGATTTAATCTAGTGTAGTGGGAATATAGGTGAATCAGGAATTTATCATTGTTACAGCTGAGTGGCAAATACTTTGGGGTTTACTGCAGTCAATTCTTTTTAGATTTTTAAAGTTCTCCATACATTTTTTAATTTAACTTAAAATTTTTTGTTTTTAGTAATATCCCAAGGGTGTTAGTAGACTCCAAATACGAGAAATGCTGATCTTCCAGTTCCTCCTCTGGCAGAATGAGGGCTGGTGGAGTCTTCCTGGTTTCCTTGGAGACCCATGGGGTATCAGAACAATGTCATTCCCATCTCTACCGTGTGCAGATGTTGGCATCTTATGCCTTAGGAAATCATAGCTCTTTACCCCACCACTAAACCTTTTCTTCTTTCTTCCTACGTCCAGAGAGAACAAAAGCAACACTACAGATTGCTTTTGTTTTCCCCATACCTTGTGAATCTATGTGCTGTCTAAATTAGTTACTTTTTTCATCATTGTGACCAAATACTTGACAGAAACAACTTAAAGGAGAAAGGATTGATTGCTCATGGTTTTAGAGGGTTCAGTTCAGGGTTACTTGGCCTCATGCACTTGGGTAGAACATGATGGTAGTAGGAGCATGTGGCAGGAAGATTCTTCACCATATGGCAGTCAAGAAGCAGAGTGCAAGAAAGAGATGAGGGACCAGATATATAACCTTCAAAGTCACACCCCTTGTGATGTACTTCCTTGAGCTAGTCCTCATCTCCTGAAGTTTCCACCACCTCCCAAAATAGTGTCACCAGCTGTCAACCAAGCATTCAACACATGAGATAGTGGGAAACATTTTATATTCAATCCATAATATTGTCTAAGGCTCAATCTTTATAGGAAGAGGGGCTGGCTCCTGGTCTCACTTTTAAACTCAGAACTGACACACACAGATTAATTTCTGATCCTTTAATAGTGTAACTAGAACCCCAAAGAATTAAAATTTCCCAGCCTGGGGGGCTGATAATAGCCTGAGGCTTAGCTGCTAGAGGCACAACTGCCAGAGGTGGAATAATAGCCAGAAGACGAACCATCTCCCAGTCATCTCCCAATGACTTATCTCAAGGCTAAATCTACATGTACATATTTCCTGGCTCTTGTTTAATCCTCTCTGTATCAGTTAAGATTAATTAGAGGAAAAGAACCAATGGAAAATATATAATTTTTAAGAAGGATTTACTACCCTGGCTTATACCATAGGAGGCAGAATGGTACAACAATGGCCATCTCCACCCTGGAGAGGCAGAGAACGCAACAGCTGCTCAGCCCAAGAAGTGGGAAGCCCCAGAACAAGGAGGACCAATGATGCAGCCCCAGCTCACAGCTGCAGACCTGAAACTCTCCACAGAGTTGCTGATGTGAGTCCATGTTGAGAGGCCAAAGAAGCCTCTCAACAAATCTGATGTCCATGGGTGATGGAAGCAGCTATAGACACACTCACTCAGAAAGGATGGAGTGTGCACATACTGCCTGGCTTCAATTTTTTCCACTTTTATTCCACCAGGCCCCCAGCCTATAGGATGGCTCTACCCACCTTCAGGGTGGGTCTTTCCCCCTAAGTTACTGTCTTACATGTCAATCATCTCAGAAATACCCTCATAGGTAGACCCAGTGGTGTGTTGTCCTAGACCTAGGCATCTCTCAATCCTGCCAACTTGACAATAAAGACCAAGGGAACTTGATTTTTTTTTTTTATGGGCAATAAATATGGTAGCCCTTTTCTCCATAGGGAAACATTAGGTTGGGACTTCAGTCTTCAGCCAATGAACAAAATAAAGGTAACTAATCTCGTTTTGTGACAGTAGGTATAGGATTTGGAGTCATACCAGCCTATAGTAGAAGTCCCACTCGTGCATTTCCCAGATGTATGACCCTTGATAGATTTTTAATCAATTGGGCCTTGGTGTCTCTACAGGCAAAGTGGACATAATACTGCTTATATTACCACAAATGTATTTAGAGTACTTAACACAGTGCCTAGCTTATAGCAAGTACCTAATAAATGCTAGTTCTAATAAGTAAATGTGCCCAGAACGGTGAAAATGCCAGACTATAATAAACACTTCGAATCTTGGGACATGATCAAAGAAAGAAAGATCCTCACATGAAAAAATATTAACCCTCTTTGTGTTATTCTTGTCAAAAATAGTGTGAGGTAGTACTACAAAGAAGACAGAATGGAGTGGTGTGGCTGGGATGAGAGCTGAAAGTGAGGAGGCAAGGTGAGCCCATCAAAAAACGTTTTCTCCTTTTTGTAAATCTAGGACACCAAAAATTGGATTGTCTTGAAGAAATAAAGGGGGAGAGAGAGAATACAATTTGCTAAAATGAATTGTGAAGTATTCTGATTGCTTTGAATATATTAGCACACTCAGACTTCATTAAAAAAAAAAAAAAAAAACCTTTCCTATGCCAACATCCTCAAAGACAGGGAGCTGGGATACAAACACAGAGCCATATACTTGTACTCACACATGTGAGCCCTAGTATGTAGCTTCTTAACCCACTGTTTTGCCTTACTAACTTGGAAACTTTCAAATCATATTTGTTAATTTAGCCCTGGTCATCCAGCAAAATGAATTCCAGGCTGATAATTTGGCCTGCACCTCAGCAATGCAAATTCAGAAGACAGAAATGACTCAACTATGCCCTGCAACACTCCTGGAGCCCTTAGTCGCTTTTGCTCTGGATGACAATGACATCATCTGATAGACATAGCACAACATGGGAGGACCTCAAGCAAGAAGTAATAGTCACAGACCTACTTTCTGTCTGGAAGATGCAGTTGGCAAAAGCTTCATTAATTTTTTCCAAAGAAAGAGAGCTATTGAATTCCAATCCCTGTGTCTTTTTTATGGAAATCATTGAGATACTCTGCTTTCTTTGAAAATTTTCTGGTTACAGTATATGCAGTCTTGTCTCTTTCAATTACTGAATAGCATATGTCTGACCTATTTTTTTCCTCAAAATGAAGCCCCTGCTTGCCAGCTTCCATTTGTGCACAAAATGTACGGTCCTTCAATTTCAATTGGGAAAAAAAAAAGATGGATGGGGAGAGCTGTCCATGAAGCAGACATTCCTATATTAAGTGTGCGTCTTGGTGCTACAATGTTAATAACCAAAAGTCTCACTGAGGAAAAGAAAAACCTTACTTGAAAGAGACATAATAGTCTATTAATTGTCTCAGCTGCAGGTAATTTCCTTTGGTGACCTTTTGATTGTGATAGCAGGCTGCAAAGTCAAACCCAGAGCCCAATATGAAGCAGTGCATGACCCTAAGTGAGAATCAACTTACAACTTCCAGTTTTCACATTTGCAACTGAATGCTCTTAATAAATAAAATTTCAAGTGAGGATTGAAGGAGACTGTGTCCATCAGCTTCTGCATTGCTGCGGCAAAATACCTGGCAGAACGAAACTATGAGAGGAAAGATTTATTGGAACACATACCTAGAAGATCTCAGTCCACAATGGCAGGACAAGAATGGCAGCAGGGCAAGTATAGTGGTGGAGCAGGTACCTGGGCCTGTGGCATAGACCCTCATATCTTGGCAACCAGGAACAGAGAGATCTACCAGAGCTTGTTGTTGTTGTTGTTAGGTGCCGTCAAGTCGGTATCCGACTCATAGCGACCCTCTGTACAACAGGGGAAACACTGTTGTCAGTGCTTCTCTGCCGTTCATAGGGTTTTCAATGGCAGATTGATTTTTGGGAGGGGGTTGCCAGGTCCTTCTCCCAGCCTACAGCTTCTGGTGTTCCAAGGCGGTCTCCCATCCAGGTACTAACCAGGCCCAACCCTGCTTAGCTTCCGCGATCTGACGGGATCGGATGGCACAGGGCTACAGCTGCAGGCACCAGGGCTTAGGGTCTGCATAAAACCTTGAAAGACCCAACCCCAGGAATCTGCTTCTACAAAGCTAGGCCAACCTCTGCAAACTGGGACCCACCTCCCAATGTTTCATAGCCTTCTGGGACAGTGCTACCATCTGGGGACCAAACATTCAAACAAATAACCTTTGAGGGACATTTTATATTCAAATTGTGACAGAGATCTTCCATAGATATGGTTTAACATGGTGTCTGGCACATGTAGGTGTTTGACATGTCACCATTATAATTAACCATTTGACAGAAATTACAAAAATAAAATCTGATTTTATCTCTTTTCCAGTTACATCTACCATAGGTGCTCTGAGAGGCTTAGTTTGTTTCCTTTTGCAGGCATTTCTTTTGTTGATAATGTGTTCTAACTCTGAAATCATAGCCTCATTCATTATTGAAATTGTGGGCTCTATACAATAATAATTAAAATAAGACCCTTAGTGACTATAACAACCTGATGAGTTAATTTTTGTGATTATCTGGAAGAAATTACTTTTGTGTCTAGCTTAACAACTTTTTTGAGATATATCAAGTTTTTTTTTAATTCCTTAAAAAAGAAAGTATGGCTACATGGTTGAAAAAAATACAGACCTGAACTATATCCAATCTGATCGTCAGTTTCTTCATCTACAAAATACAAAATAAAAACACCATTTTTAAAATTGAATTTCTATGGGATTGTTAAAATCCTATATTATCTAAATTCAAACATCAGCTGCCACTACAAACTATTAAGAGGATAGTAGAAGTAAATGTAGAAGATTCTGGAGATTATATACATGCCTTAAATTTTCAAATTTAAAAATGGTTATTGCCAGGTGCGATAGCACACTCTTATAATCCCAGTGATTCAAGAGGCTGAGAAGGGAGGATTGTGATTCAAGACCAGAGGCTGCCCATGCAACTTAGTGAGACACCGTCTCAAAATAAGAAAAAATGAGAAAGGAGTTGGGGATGCATCTCAGTGGTGGAGCACTTGCCTAGCATGCAAGAGGCCCTGGGTTCAACTCCCATCCACAAAGTATTGTAAAATAAAAACTAAGAAAGGTTAATGTTGCAAGTATTTTTCATAATAATTCCCAGAGGCCAGATGTTTTTATTATAAAATAAGAATGATAGGAGAAAGACCTACCAATTTTGGATCACAGTCAAGTCTTTCTAATAATAGGATAAAGTAACTAGGATCCAGGGCCACAGGCTTCTTGTTGACAAGGTCACCCCAGTAATCATTAGAAAGAGAGTTGGAGTCAGCCTTCATCTACTATGAGAAGTGGATCATTCACAAGCAAGTTTCTATCATTCCATTTTCCAGGTAGGCTCCTAGCAGATCATTTCATTTAACCATGTCTGTCTTTGGACTTCAGAATGACAGCTACTTCTTCCCTCTGCTTTTTATAATCAGGAGTTACATTACGATTCACTTGCTTAATACAGAAAGGCCTTGTCATTATAGAACTTCATTAGTAATCTTAAATCTCTCATGGAAGGAATTTGATTCTTCACCAGAGATCTCCAGTTTCTAGGAATGTGTCTTGAGTTCCAGCCCCATCAGCAAGTGTTGAGAGGAATAAGCACTGAGCTTTTAAAGACAAGAAGTACAGAAATGCCTTCCAAGCTTAGAGGAGACGAGCTCATTCTGGGCAGATTGTGTGGCTGATGATACCACTGCTTCTCCCTCAGCCACGCGGGCCCTAATGGTAAACTTTGGGAAATATTGCTAGCAGTTTATGTCTTGAAAGATCTGCTCTGTCATAATTATAACACTTGGATGTCAGGCAATTTGAGCTGGAGACCATCCCTGTATGAACATAATGCTGGAACAACCATCCTCCTTGGACACAGAGGTCGGTGTTCTGACCTTTCTTCAGAAGTTATACCACATGGTAACCTTAAGGGTAACCCAAGCTTCTTTTCTTACCACTTCTGAAGTGTGGTCTCTCTGACCAGTGGGATCCTAGGGTCAAGATTTCCCCAGGGACCTGCTGCCAGGTGGTTGAATATGAAGGATATTTCTGAGTTCAACCACTCAGATTAAGCAGCAAAAGGCAAGCAGACAGGAGACTGATCAATGTTATTTTAGGAATATCTAGAGAGGAGAACCTTGAGAAAATCCTAAATTTCTTCTAATATGGGTAGTCATTTTTAGTTGATACAGAAGACAAAGTGGCATTATTTTGTACCCTCCAACTGGAAAGGGAAAACATATTGATTGCACTCTTACTGCCTAGATTTAGTTTTTAGACAACACTTAATGTTTTCCATATTTGGCTATCAAGGCAAAAACTGAATCACACAAATATTTTTTGGAGCAACCTCTAAGTATGTTTTACTGGGTTCTTATTAATCCATTTTCTTATTCAAGAGATGACTGCAGGCATACTACTGTGGTGTCCCATCCCATTAGGTCTCAAAAGCTAAGCAGGATCAGCCCTGGATAGCACTTGGATGGGAGACTGCCTGGGAACACCAAGTACTATAGGCTTGGGAGAAGAACCTGGCAACCCAGTCTCAAAATCAATCAGCCATTGAAAACACTATGAATAGCAGAGAAGCAGTAACAATAGTGTTTAACTGCTGTACATGGGGTCACTATGAGTCTATCACTGACTCAATGGCAACTAACAACAACAATTCAAGAAATACCTACTGTTCCAGGTGCCACAAACACAAATACGCAAAGAATAGGAATACAAGTGTTGCTGTTGTTGTTGTTGTTGTTGTTGTTGTTGTTGTTTTTAGGTGTTGTAGAGTTGGGTCTGACTCATAGAGATCCTCACAGGGTTTACAATGGCCGACTGATTTCAGGATTGTTTCAGGAGGGATTGCCACATCCTTTTCCCATAAACACATAAATAGATATTTATAATATGGAGTGGAAAGAGATGCATAAAAATTATACAATATTCTACTGGACCACTGAAAAGGAACTCATGAACTCCATGGAGGGAAGAGAGGAAAAGTTTCACAGGCTGAGATTTGAAGAGAAGTTGAATGAGAGGTTGAAGGGAGGAAGATAGAAGGGGTAAGAGAACAGCATGTGCAGAGGCATTAATGAATTAGGGAAGCAGAGTGAGAGTACAAATAAGTCAGCTCAGTGTCCAACAGAACACTGATGGTAGACTGGGAAAGCAAGCTGCAGGGTGTCACAGGATTGTGTTTTCTTATATCTTTCCTTCCTCACACCCCACCCAACCTGCTATCACTATTAGAACCTTGCCCTTCTTCTGGTACTGTGCATTGTTGATGATGCTTTCTTCCTGGTAATAATGCAGTACATGAAGAACCACCTGTTCCTGAGTGTCCCAAGGAGTTTGAGTTCATTAAAAGACATTTCTATTTATATGTTGGTTTATAATTTGGGAGTCAAAATATATACTGTCTTAATCTGTTTTCAGTTGCTATAGCAAAATACCTGAGACTGGGTAATTTACAAAGAACAGGGGCTTATTTCTTAAAGTTTTGGTGACTTGGAAGTCTAAAATCATGACACTTATATCTGCTCAGCATGTGGTAAAGGACTTGGTGCTGCATCATAATCTGGCAGAGGGCACCACATGATGAGACAGCAAGCACACCAGCTTCAGTCTCTTCTTCTTAGAAAGCCACTAATGCTATTATGGGAGCCAATTCTCATGACCTCATGTAATCCTAATTACCACAAGAGTCCTACCTTCAAATGCCATTAACATATAAGTTTCCAAAACAGTAAACTCTGCTGGACACATACAAGCCATAGAGTGTCTATATAACAATAATTGCGCTGGACGTGGTGGCGCACCCCTGTAATCCCAGCGGCTCAGGAGGCGGAGGCGGGAGGATCGCAAGTTCGAGACCAGAGGCAGTCTGCGTAATTTAGCGAGACCCTGTCTCAAAAAGTTAAAAAAAAAAAATGGGCTGAGGTGCAGCTCAGTGGCCCAGTACTTGCAGAGTCTGCAGGTGCGAGGCCCTGGGTTCAACCCCGAGTACCGCAAAAAAAACAAAACAAACAAACAAAAAAAACAATAATTGCAGCCCTTCAGAAAATGAGTGTCATATTAACCTGGGATAGCTGGAGAAAGTAATACCTTACAAGGTACAACAGAAGGAGCATAAGGACAGACACATAACAGGACAGAGCTCTAGCCAACCCCCAAACCAAAGGATATTAAGATAATCCATTCTATTCTGTGAACTTCAGTTTCTTCACCTCTAAATTATCTAGAATTTGAGATGTGGCTATGACCTTTCTTCAAATGAAAGAGATAAGGCCAAAAGAAAAAGTCTTAATTTTGGAAGACTAGATTTTATTTTCATTTCTAATATGAAATGTAGATCAATCTAGAAATACAGAGAGGGTAGAATATAATAATAAAAAAAATCTGAAAGCAAAAGGATAGCATACCCAAAAGTATAAAAAGAAAACATGGCTGGGCACCACGGTGCACAACTATAATCCCAGTGACTCAGGAGGCTGAGGCAGGAGGATCATGAGTTCCAGGCCAGAGGCAGCCCAGGTAATTTAGCAAGACACCAACTCAAAATAAAAAATAAAAAATGGACTAGGAGTGCAGCTCAATGGTATAGCACTTGCAAAGTTTGTGTGAGGCCCTGAGGCAATCTCAAGAACCACAAAAAAAGTGCAACAGTTCAAAGATTTTAAGCACAAAGATTATGAATAAGTAATTCAGTGGTAAAAATATGAAAAAATGAATAAATAAGCTCTCTTATTTCTTATATTAACAAAGGGACATTTCCCAATCTTTTCATCTATGCAGTCTGAAAACTGTATTGTATAAGATGCTACCCTTACTGCAACATGGATTTCATTGTGGATGAAAGAGCCAAGATTAATAAATAAGCAAAAAAGCAAGCAAACAAATGAATAAAATTATTACTTGGGTTATCATTGCCAGTAGAATTAATCAACACTATTCAATAAAATATATAGAAAAATAAAAATGTTATAAGATCTCTTTACTGTAATGAAAATATGTCTATAAGCAGACAAATAAAATGAATCATTGTAGACCAATACCCTTTTTGCTATGATAAAAATTAATGTCAAATGATTAAAATTGCAGCACACCTTTTATTTTGTTCACAACAATACCGTTAGGGGTTAAAATAGGCAAAACACCCAACTGACTTCTTTTCCTTACAAGTTACATGTCATTTTTTTTTAGCTTTTTTGAGATACACTCTTTATATGTAACAAAATCAACCCATTTTCAGAGTGAAATTTGATGACTCAATGAATGCATAATACACATATTCAGTATCACAATCCAGACTGGAATATTTCTATTGTTCCAAAATATTCTCTCTTGCCCCTTCCCATTTAATAACCCCAGTTCCACACTCCTAGCCAGACACAAGGACTAGTCTTTCTGTTGCTGTCATTTTTACCTTTTGAAAATGACATTTAAATAAATGAGTCATATTGTAAGTAGTATTTGGAATTTGGCATATCTCTTTTAACATGCAGTAAGATGCACAATACTGCACTTGTCAGCAAATGTAAGTTTTTTTATTGATAAGCACTATTCAATTGAATAGATACATCTACCACATTTTATTGATCTATTTACCAGTTGACAAACATTCAGTTATTACCATTTCAGGGCCATTATGTGTAATGCTACCATGAACATTCATGCGCAAGCCTATGTGTAAACATAGGTTTTCATTTCTCCTAGATGTAAACTAAGAGTGAAAAGGCTGGATTGAATGATTGTGTATGTTTAACTTTTAAGAAACTGTCAAACCTTTCCAAGTGGCTGTACCATTTCACATTACTGGACACACATATTTCAGCATATTTTAATTGTATAGATCTACCCTATATTGCCACAAACAAAATTCTATACTTTAAGCTTTTTTCTACATCCTGTAATTTTTCTGAATTATACTGTTCTTGAAATAATATAAGACACTACCAACAAATAAGCCAGGCTTTTCTATCTCTGAGACTCTCTCACACACACACATTCATACACATACACACACACACAGCCACCCATTATCCCTTGAGCTTCTCTGCCCTTGATTTGGGGTCTTAGTGACAGGCTGAACAGGGGAGAAATCAACAATATACTGGATTTAGCCAGTGACCATAATTGACTATTTTCACTTATGTAATTAACTTCCTCTGCAAATTCAGCCCTAGAGCAGAGAACAAAAGGTCCTTCTGGGCAAACAAACAAAACTGCCAACAAATCTGCATGAAGATGGTAGATGATCTGAAGCAGGTTGGTCTCAAATTATGCTTAAAAGGATATCAAAGAAGAAGCTATCTTTTCAAGGAGGGAAAAAAACAGTAAAAGAATCTCACCTCAACAGAATGAACATACTTAACATACGTTTCACCGTTTTAGAAAATTCCTGAGTAACTTTCCTTGCCAGTCCTTCAATAAAGCCTTGCTTGTAGACTGTTCAAGGAGACAGGAAAAAGAGTGACGTGCTGGCATACAATCCATCCAAAACATTACTCAGAGATGTATTCCTTAAGTTTTGAAAAATGCTTCTTGCTTTATGTAATAATAAATATAACAATTTCAACTAGAGTTCTTCGTGTTACTGTTGGCCCTTATAATAAGAGGGCTTTTAGCTTAAAAAAAAAAAAAAAGATAAAACGGAGAGATACAAGTCAAACATCTGAAAATTTATAAGGTTTTCAAAGCTTTCTTTCTTTTAAATCAATCTGCAGAGTTGAATTTTTATACCCCAAAGTAAAGAACTATACAAACATAATAGAAACAAAATGCTTTTGAAGAATTAGCAAAACTGATGCCCTGTCCCATTCTCTTACTTCACTACTACCTTGATCTTTATCCTTAGTTATGCTAAACAGGATAATTGCTTTGTGCCACTTTAAAAAGTCAGTTTTCCCTAACTTAACAGTAATATGCTCTAATAAAATTACTTTGTTAATAAGAGGATTTAGGATTACCCATAATTTTCAGTTCTTATTCACAACAAAATATACCTGATTTTCTTTAGTATGTTTTGAAAGTGGTTTAAATTGTTATAGAAATAACATTTAACAGCACAATTGCATTTGATTTGTCCACAAATCTAGAAAACTACCTTGAAAAATGTCCTGATGTGAGTTTTGGGGATGGTAGCTAATTGTCCCTCTCACCTAAGGGTTCTAGGCCTTTTGCTCTTTGTGAGCAGGGATGACAGAACTTGAACATGTGATTTGCATTATCTATAATGGGATGAATTTGACCTGATTCAGCCCTACTCACCAATCTCTAATGACCAATAATAGGTATATGCATAATTGAATTACATTGTTCTTAAAATAATATAGACACTACCAATAAATAAGCCAGGCTTAATTTCAACTTTGATTATATGTGGCATACCTGAAATTCTTCTAAATTCCCACTTTATTCAAGTCAGAATTCAGAAAATGCACTTTAGGTCCCTCCCCCAGCTATCTTTACTCAGAACACACCCTGTTTGTAGCTGTTGTGGCCTTACTTGTCTGGGTTGGCTCAGGCCCAGCAGAGGGCAGAGCCTTGCCCTGACACCAAGTGGGTATTGGGGACCCACTGGACCAGGTTGGTGTAGTGGCTGGAGGCGCCAAAGAAGGACATCGGGAGACCTTCTGCGGGAAACAGGAGAGGGAAAGTTTATTGGGTTACTCCCCAAGTGGGGTGCAACCAGCAAGCAGCCCCTGTCAAGTGCTCAAGTGCTAGCTCTAAGCCTGCAGCATAGAATGCTGCAGGCTCACTGGTGGTACAGCTCAGCCTTACAGGCACAGCTACAGGCAGCTGATGTTCCGCTGGCCTGGGGGTCCGGTGGTCTTGACTCTCGCAGCTCACCTTTTCTGCCTCCCTCCTTCCCAAGGATGGGAGGAATTGGGAGGCTCTTTGTGGCTTGCTTGTAGCCTTTGGCACTTCCGGGCCCCTGGTCTTGACACATCAGCTTGCTTGGAGATCTTCCACTGGATTGGGGAGAGCTGGATCAAGGTGACGGGGTCCAAACAGCAGTTGAGGGACAGTGAGAGATGAAGGGTGAAGGAGGTCCAGGAGCCCTGCTTATACAGGGTCCCGGAGGGGGATGTGTACTGGGATTAGCCAATCAGGACACATTCCTGACAGGTACAGCAGGTAAACTGTCATACCTGCCAGGTGTTGTTGTTGTTGTTAGGTGCCGTTGAGTCGGTATCCGACTCATAGCGACCCTCTGTACCACAGGGGAAACACTATTGTCAGTGCTTCTCTGCTATTCGTTGGGTTTTCAATGGCAGATTGATTTTTGGGAGGGGGTTGCCAGGTCCTTCTCCCAAGCCTACAGCTTCTGGTGTTCCCAGGCGGTCTCCCATCCAGGTACTAACCAGGCCCGACTCTGCTTAGCTTCCAAGATCTGACGGGATCGGATGCCACAGGGCTATGGCTGCAGGCACCTGCCAGGTAGGGGCAGTTATTTAACTGAGGTGCTAGGGGTAACCAATCAAAATTGAGGTGGTTGAGGCTGGTCAGGTTGGTCAGGGGCCATCTTTGCTCACTCGATGGGAGGGGTAGGAGTGAGTGAGTGGGATGTGGCCCTGGGGTCACTAGAGGTCAGTCCCTCATGCTAGTATGAGGGACCCTAGTTATGGGGTGCATTTTAAAATCACAGCATTTATTATTGCTTCATGACCTCACCAGACTCTAGTCCTTGTCCCAAATCAAGATTGTTGGGACAAATTGAACAACTGACTAGAGAAAGTTAATGCACTGCTAAGCAGTAACTATATGATTTCTTCCCTGGATAATTCAAACCAAGAGGTTTGAAGTGACTATTGCCCTTGGTTTGGGAATCTAGCACAGAAATCTCATGCAGGGATAAGGCTAGAGTTGGGACAATAGCAAGCGAGAGCTGTGCACACACTGAGATTAAGTGAGGTTGCAAACTATGAGTAAGCAGAGGAAGCAGAGGAAGCAGACCTACAGAAAGAAAAAATAAAATAGGCAAATAGAGAAATCAGAAATAAGAGACCAAACAGAGAAAGAGGAAAAGAAAGAGAAGAGAAATTTCATCTAATCCCAATTTTGCAACTCTTTCCAGTTGGCATAAGGTTCAGCTATATTTTGTGTCCAGATTTCTACGCATAGAAAACTTTAGGATCACTCACCAAATCCTAATAATATGGGAATGTTAATAATATGGGAATGTTAATAAAGCACAACTGTTAAGAACTCACCATAAAGCAATTTAATTTTTTCCCCTCATTCTTCCCTTACAGTCTGTTGTTGTTGTTGTTGTTGTTGTTGTTGTTGTTGTTGTTGTTAGGTGCCATCGAGTCAGGTCTGACTCACTGCGAACTTTATAGGGTTTTCAATGGCTGATTGTTTCAGGACAGTTTTGGGAGTGGGCTGCCATGTCCTTTTCCCATTACAGTTTATTAGAAGTGGGAAAGTTCTTTGTCTGCCTTTGTTTGAAATATCTTTCCTTATTATTTTCATATAACAGTGTATCCTGTGGTCAATTTAAATGGCAAAGAATAATATCAAATCTTGCTACTTAGAAAGACCAGTTTGATATATATACAAAATTTCCCACTTCATTCAGAGTTATAGCTATTTTCTGTGTGGGAGGACAATTCCTCCATGGAACTCCATATTTCTGCATATTTTCCTAGAAACACATTGACTTTGTTATATACCATTTTTTCAAGGGCTTTTGTATAATGAGCAGCCTCAGAAAATAGAGACAAGATCTTCTTCAGAAAGAAAGAGAAGACCACTTAGTTTCCAGTAAAATAAAGATAATATCTCTGAGTAGAGAAAGGGCAGGCATATTTATTGCCCATTAAAAAAATTCGAGTTCCCTAAACTTGAATTCTCTCCCATAGCACAATTCACTGCGTGTACAAATGGAGTCCAGCTCTCTTTCCCTCATTCCATAACAATTGAGGCCCAGGGAACCAGCATTAAAATGCTGATATTCTCGCCCCTACTATGGCTATGGGTAATAAACTGTCCTTTGCCTCTAGCTCAGGAGTCATTTGTCTTCTACCAACATTCATAAAACCATTCTAGACTAACTTGCAAGTAGGTCAAACTCTCACATTCTTCACAGTTCTTGACATTTCTTTCCCTCTAGCTAAGACACTCTGCCGGAGAAAGGACCAACAGTGGCCTCTTTATCAATCCTCTCTACCTCCTCTTCCCATCACTGGCTGCCTCCTAATTCCTAAAGGATAGCAGAGTGGGGAGTGGGAGGATGGAGAGGGGAAGGAAAAAAAGATTCTTACTTAACACAGTCAAAAGCCCAGTTCTCCCTTTCTAGGAACCTGGCATATGTTTGCACTACTTTTATAACCTCTTTAAAGAACTCATTGCTCCATATCTCTTTGTAACATTTCTATAACTCTGATGACTACTGCATCTCTCAAGAAGATGACCCACTTACTCCTTTCACAGCCTGAAGAATCCTGTGGGCCATCTTTGGCTTCTATCTGCTATAATCCCACCTCCTATTCTGATGTCCCTTATTGAACATAAACCAATGCCACATTTACATTGTCTCCCTCTTGTATGTGACCTACATCTGATCCCTTGGTGGTACCTGTGCATTGTTGTCCTGGAAAATTTGAGGGGCATACAGACTAACCCCCAGAGCAACCTTCTCTCATTCTGCTCAGGCAGGAGTCAGACACCAAGGTTTAAGATCTGTCATCTGTTCTCTCAGGTAATCCTGTTTATACTCTGTTTTCTAAACTTGAAAGGAGATCAGACACCACGTACCTCTCCCCTTTGACAGAAAAGTATAAAACATAGCTCTAAAAAATACTTTTCACAAAGTCTGACTTTCTAATCTCTAACACAACCCTTTATATCTGCTAGTATTTGGAATTTCCACTATAAATACTTCCAGACAATAACTCCTCTTTTCACTTAAACCAGTGAATTCATCTAGTCTTGACTTTGTAACTTTTCTTTCCAGTTTGTACAGGCTTGGCTTTACTTTATCTCCAGATTTCCAGCCTGTAAATGACTTTAGGATTGCTCAGCAAATCCTGATGCTACAGATATGCTTGTTAGGTTTTAATAACCAAATGATACTTAACAAAAGGATCAACTGTTAATTTAATACTTTTATCTCAGTCTCTCCAAAATAAGATTTATTTGGAGATGACACCTCAGCACTTTAACATAGATTTCCATATCCTTTGCTTCATTTTATGAAATGATGTGTTCATCAAATGTTGTGTTTTAGGAAAAAAATGATAAACTGTCTGCCAAAAAATCAGACAACCTAGACAAAAAGGATAAACTTCTAGAAAGACACAAACCTCCAAAACTGACTCAAGATGAAATAGAAGCAGGTACATTGGTGCATGTCTGTAATGCCAGTGATTTGGGAGGCTGAGGCAGGAGGATCACAAGTTTTAGACCAGAGGCAGCCTGTGTAACCTAGAGAGACATTGTCTCAAGATAAAAAATAAATAAAAAGGGCATTCAAATAAATAAGAAGTGCAGCTCAATGGTAGAGCACTTGCAAAATACATGTGAGGACCTGGGTTCAGCATCCCAGGACTGAATAAAAAGAAAAAAAAAAGAAGTGGAAAATCTGAATTGACCTATAAAAAGTAAAGAGACTAAAGTACTAATCAAAAAACTTCCCACATGTTGTGGATTTTCCATGGGGCTAGAGAGTACCCAAACATGGCGGGTCCCTGGGCCTTGCCTCGCCCTCTTGGAGAACCAGACTCTGTCCTCCAAGGCAAATGACCCTTCCCCCACATCCAGGTACCTCACTCCTCCCCACTCCCACCGAGTGAGCCAAGATAGCTCTGGCCAGTTCAGGCTTCTTTGAGGCCTGATTAGCTGAGCTATATCTGCCTCCTTGATTGGTCAAACCCTTGCACTTGTTGCCCACAGCCCTTCCCTGATTGGCCAGCTGTCATTCCTTGACAGTTGGATGGCAGTTGGCTTAAGGGGATAAAAGCCCCTGACCCCAGAGCCCAACAGCTCATTCCTAACTCCATCTAGGATAACTCAGAGCTTTTACCTGAATACCACCTAAGGAGAGCTCACTCAGTCCTCTGGCCCCATAAGGATCAGAAGCCTGCATCTGCCTGACCCACCTAGCCTTTAGCCTGCCTTCATCCTGCCTTCATCCTTCCATCAACATGCTTCCATCCTTGTCTCTGCCTGCCTGCCTGCATCCACTGGATCTTCTCCTCCTCCTCCTCAACCAATGGATGGAGTGCTTCTAGAGGCAAGCCTCTGAGAGCCATGCTCAGGGCCTCCAAAGCGGTGAAGACTCCAGGACTAGATGAGCAAGGACATCTGGGAGTCTCTGACCCAGGGGCTAGCATAGCAGCTGAATGCCTACCTCCCCATCTCCCTTCCCTGCCCCAGCCATCTACCACCTACCTCTTCCCTTTCTCTTGTAAATAAACCTGCCTTGTTTCACCACTCCCCAGCCTGAGGCTTTGTTTCCCCACCAAGTTCTTTGCAGGTGCAGCGTGGGGGCACCCAGTTGAAACACACAATGCAGAGGATCACAGGCTCAAGTCCAGCCTTCCCCAACAACCACAAAATTCTACCAAATTTTGAAGGACAAATTAACAAAAATCCTTTACAAATTCTTCAAAAAAAATCCACAAGGGAGTACTTTCCAATTTATTCTATGAGGCTAGAGTCCCCAGTAACAAAATAATAACATCACAAGAGATGAAAACTAAAGACCAATGTTTCCTATGAATATAGATGCCAAAATCTTTAAGTCATTAGCAACCTGAATCCGGGAACATATCAAAATATTATACCCTATGACTTTATTAAGCATCTATTCTAATGTGTTGACATTTAAGGTCTTACTGACCTTGAAGAGATCCTTCTCCCAGGGCTAGCCAATTTCTGGAAGTAAAAGCATTAAGCAGCAGCAACAACAACAAAAGTAATGAGTAAATTGAACATCAAAATTTAAACTTTGTGTTTTGAAGGGCACTAAAACTCTAATTCAATAATGAAAACACAATTTAAAAATAGGCAAAGGATTTGGATATTTCTCCAAATGAGATACAAAAATAGCCAATAAGAACCCAAAAGAGGTTCAACATCATTAGTCAGTAGGGAAATGCAAATTAAAAACCACACTGCACACCCACTTTTTACCCATTAAGTTAGCTATAATAAAAGAGATCATAATAGGAACGGGGATGTACAGAGATTGAAACTCTTACACATTGCTAAAGAGAATTTAAAATGCTGGAGCCACTGTGGAAAACAGTGTGACAATTCCTCAAATAGTTAAACACACAGTTATCAGATGACTCTGCGTTTCAACTCCTATGTATACATTCCAAAGAACTGAATGGTTTAGTATTAAAGTTATGAAAATGAACAGGAGAGATTTTAATCTTTTTCTAAGGCTTGGAAAACTTTAAGTTACATCAAATATTCTGTTCTTTTATCTTGTCAAAAACTAATTCTTCAACTCATTGATCCTTTCTCATTTTTCAATCTCCATTTTGTGTGTTACTGCTCTTTGTTATTTCTTTCCTTCTACTAATTTTTGGTTCATTTGTTCTTATATGTGTAGTTCCTTGAGTTGCCTTGTTAGGCTGTTTATTTGAAAAATCTTTCTGCCTTACTTTTTTTTCCCCTGGTACTGGGGGTTGAACCCAGGGCCTTGCGCCTGCATGCTTTGCAAGTGCTGGACCGCTGAGCTGCGCCCTCAGCCTTTTTTTTTTTTTTTTTTAGTTTTTGAGACAGGGTCTCGCTAAGTTCCCCAGACTGCCTGTGGTCTCGAACTTGCGATCCTCCTGCCTCCGCCTCCCGAGCCGCTGGGATTACAAGCGTGCACCACCGCGCCCGGCCTCTTACTTTTCATTTTATTTATTTTTGACACAGAGTCTTGCTAAGTTGCATAGACTGCCTCTGGTCTCAAACTCTCAGTCCCCTTGCCTCAACCTCCCATGTCACTGATAGTATTAGCATGCACCATGGCACCCAGCTTTCTTCCTTTCTTTCTTTTCCTCTTACTACTGTTTTTGTTGTATTACATAGATTTTGGTATATTATGTTTCCATTTTCATTTGTTTCAAGAAATGTGTTATTTATTTTTATTTATTTATTTATTTTTTTTGAGAGAAGGTCTAGCTATGTAACCAGGCAGGCCTCAAACTCAATACCTCCTATGTCTGCCCCCCGAGTGTTGGGATTACATGCATGTGCCATCATCACATGCAGCTAATTTCCCTTTTGATTTCTTCCCTGGCCCATGGTCATTCAAGAGCATGCTCTTTAATTTTCAGGTATTTGAACAATTTCTAAAGTTACTGTCAATGTTAGTTTCTAGTTTTATTCCATTGTGGTCGGAGAAGATAAATGATGTGATTTTTTTTTCAGTTTGTTAACATTGTTTTGTGGTAGAATATTTTTATTTGGTCTCTGCTATGTTTTTTACGCAGATCATAAGTTGTTTTCCTAATTTTGTTGAAGTGTATGTCTGTATGCTCTTCTATCTCATTTAGTTTCCTTAAAGCCATTGCTTTGAATTCTTTTTCAAGCAATTTATTGATTTCCTTTTCTTTTTGTCCGTTGCAGGAGAGTTATTGTGTTCCTTTGGGGCTTCATATTACTTGCCTTTTCATACTTCTAGTGTCTCTATGTTGACATTTATACATCAGGTAATTCACGTCCCTCTACTAACTTTACAGGGTGGCTTTCACAGTGAAAGACTTTCTCCAAGAGATATGACCTAGGGAGTTGGCTGGATAGGTTACATTGTCTTCTGTTCCAGATAAGAACAGTAGGGTAGTTTCTTTGTCATTGCCTCAGCTGTAATCAATGTTGACAAAACCTTTGTTACTGATCAGCTGGCTGGAGTCCTTTTGCTCTACCTGGATTGAAATCAGGACTAGGCAGTGATACTCTTTTAGTGTTCTCGGTCCTAGGCCTTTGAGTGTCCAAGCCCAACAGGGTGAATTAAGAGACACAGAGGCTTATAGCTGCAAGCCCCAAGAGCTAGAGGCCTATTGCTTCAGGTTTTAGAATCCAGAGACTTATGGTTCAAGCTACTCAAGTTGAAGTTTATTGTTCTGGGCTTTACCCATCAACAGCCCTGGCACTTGGCAGCTATTGTAATCCTTGGCTTCTAACAGCAGTGAACAGTAGTAGCAATATGTAGTTACAGCAGCAATTTTCACACCAGTAGACAGTAATGAGCCATAGCACCTGCACATGTTATGGAAAGGCCTTGCATGTTGAGTCCCTTACCTCCTACAACAGCTAATGCTTCAGCTCTCCAGCCTAGGGTGACCCCTCAGGCCTTAAAGATTGGCAGCTCCATGAAATGATTCCACTGACCAGGGCCTGCAGTTTACTGTCTCTGCTCCCCATCATTTCTGCTCCTGGCTGCTCTTTAGAACTCTTAAGCCACCTTCTCACCACTACTGCTACTGCCACTACCACTGCTACTACTGCTGCCTTCATCACTGCTACTGCTCTGCTGTCTTCTATTTGTGTTACCAGCTCAGCCTGCTGTATTAATGATTAAGATCAAATGTAGGCAAAAGGACCACTTGAGAAAAGCCTTGTATTGGGCTTCATATGGCTACCCTGTGGGCAACATGGGAGGTTGTCTCCTGGCTAAACAAAAAAATGAGCTAAGCCACCTTCTTATATAGCCAGAAGGGTGGGTGTAACAAGTACATTTGTATCAATCATGGCACAGATACAGGCTTTCATGCAAATGAAGAATTATGTTTGTACCAATCACAGTCCTTCTGCTGGACTACTAAGGGAAGTGTTTCTTCTCTAGCTTGGGTGAAAATGGCTGCTACAGTTCACCAAGGCTTATGATGGTAAAAAGCCTGGTGCAAGCTGTCTGAAACAGTCATCACTGGGATAGTGCCTTCTGAAGACAAAGTTGTGCTTTGGCAGCAAGCAGATGTGGTTGCAGTGTGGTTTCCTCAAAGCATCCATGGAATGTTCAAAGTACTGGACTCCCACAAGAGCACTTTGGCTGGCTGCTTGGCTGACAGTTCTCTGTTCAAGGGCAGAGTCTTACAACAATCAATTAGAGAGTCAAATTGTACCAGTCCCCAACATCTTAGCCTGTTTAAAGGAAAAATAAACATTAAAAGAAGTGCTTGCAGTAAAGGCCTATCATTCACACTAACAATGCTTTAGCAGTACTTAAAATTTCTCTACCCTTGGCCAGCCTACAGCCATGCCACCTTTGCATCCAGTTTCACCAGATCTTGGAAGCTAAGCAGGGTTGGGCCCAGATAGCCCTTGAAAGGGAGACTGCCTGGGAATATCAGGTTCTGTAGTCTTGGTAGAAGGAGTTGGCAACCCACTCCCAAGACAATCAGCCATTGAAAGCCCTATGAAAAGCAGAGAAGCACTGACATAGTGCCAGGCATAGCACAGTGTCGGGTAGTTTTTCGTTCTATTGTACATAGGGTTGCTATAATTCCTACCCAACTCAATGGTACCTAACAACAACAACTACTCTTAGCCAAATACCCATGGGGAGGGTTGAGTCTTTTTATGTCTCACCTGGGCTGGCTGTCTAAGTGGCTAGGATGCAGGGGTTTGTGGGATTCCTCTGCCAGTTGGAATGTCACTCTCTTAGGTGGGACAGGTTCACCAGTGGCTCCAGGCATGGTGCTCCTGGCTGTGCATCCATTTGCACAGGTGACATGCTCTCCTTTCCCATGTAGGAATAGCCAGGCTAGTGCAACAGTGCAGGCAGTTTCCCCATCAGTTTCTGACAACCACATAGGTGCAGATCCACTCCAGCAGGCCTATATGTGTGCAATGCAGTATGCCTAATATTCACCTACTATGCAGTGTGCCTAGTATCCACCAATGTCCAAGGGCTGCGTGGGTGCCTTCACAGGGAATCAAAGGGGCAACCTGTCCAATGTGGACCACCCTGTTGCTTCTTGGTGGGTGAATAAGTCAATCTGTTTGTTTCCTGGGGGCCTTGGTGGGCCAAGGCACTAAGGGTAGGCTGCTGACTGCTTCCTGGGACTGTGGGAGGGTTGGTAGAGCCACCTAGCAGCTTTAAGAGGCTGTAGCTGGGTGGTCAGGGCTACCTGGCTGATTTACAGGGCCTGGTCAACTGAGTAGCTGGGGGCAGCCACTAGGCTACTACAGGGGACATGAGATAGTTAGGGTCTCCAGATGGCACTGTGCAGCTGAAGCCTACGTGGGAGGAGGCATAATGTCAGCTGGGCTACTTCTCTTGGGCAGTGGATTGATGTGGATTCCTTGGCAGTTCACCAAACTTGGCTCAGAGCCCATGAGAGACACAAGTTTCTCCAGAAGCAAATACATTAGGTGCTCATGGCATTAGTGGGGACTGCTAGGGTCCTCTCTTTACCTTTTCCCCACTGAGTGAAGTTCCTCTTGGTTCAAGACTGATCCCAACTGGATAGGCAGGACAGTAGATACTGTGCTTAGTCTCTGTGTAAGCCCTTGTGTTTATCTGTTCCACATTTCCACTACATTTTCAGTTTACTCCAGCACTCTGCCTCAAACACTCTAGTGGAATAGTAATTGTCTTTGCTTTTTTTTTTTTTTTTTTTGGTCCTTTTTTGTAGAGGGAAGTGCATCAGGCATGTCTATTCAGCCATCTTGCTGATATCCCAAAGAATTACCTTTTAATCAACATAGGAAACTCTGAAACTATTTTAGGTATAATCATTTAAGATATCAACATAAGCATATTTAAAACTATAATGTTTCAAAGGCTGCAACTTTGGAGATTGAGTCATAAAAAGCACTACAACTTCCCCTCTGTATCTCTCAGGTCACTCACTTGGGGGGAAGCCCTCTGCCCTGATATATATAGCTGGATGGAGAGGTCCACATGGGGAGGAGTCCCACAGCCTGTCCATACATGTGCACATGAACAACAGGTGACAGGCACTCTTCTAAGAGCTGCTGATTTTACAAAATTTCTCTCAATTGGAATTCCTTTGTGAAAGCCAAATTATGCCAAGTAAAGGTGAATTTGATTATTAGAGACTGGAACAAACCGTGCTTGTAGTTATTGCTACATCATAAACTACCCTAAAAATAGCATGGAATAATGTGTTAGCATAGGTTTTGTGGTATTGTTGTTGCTGCTGCTGCTGTTGTTATTGTTGTGCAGAGTTTTTTGTTTTCTTATTTTGGTTTTTGGAGGCAGGTTCTTGCTACATAGTCTAGTCTGACCTTGAAATCGGAATCCTCTTGCCTCAGCCTCCCAAGTGCTAGGATACAGATGGATATGACCACTACAGCAAATTGAGTCTTTCTCTCCTTCTTTCCTTCCTTCCTTTTTTCCCTTTTTCCTTCCTTCTTCCTTCTTTCTTCTCCCTTCCCCCCTCCTTCCCTCCTTCTTTTTGTTCAGTGTTGAATATTGAACCTAGGTCCTCAAGTATGCTAGACAAGCACTGTCAGGGGTTGTTTTTTGTTTTCTGTGAAAGAACATTAAGGCAAAGCAAATTCACTAAGAACTTCACTGCAGAACAAGCATGAGAGAAACGGAATACCGAGTTCTAATGGGCAGAGCATTTTCCTCCCTCAATTTCCTTACCCTGGAGAATCTTGCAGAAGAGCCAGTAAAAGAAGGAAGACATAGAACCTTCCTTGGGAGCAGTGCCCAGCACAGTGGCTGGCACATGGTACTCAATGTTTTTTTTTTTCTAATGAACAGCTCTTGGGCTGAATTTTCTACCACCTCTGCTCTTTCTCCTTACAATCCTATCACACTGGTTTCTTTCCTTTCCTGTTCCTATCTCAGTGAACTTTGCACTTACAGAGCTCTCAGCTAAGAATTTGGCACCAATTTTTCCCCAACTCTGTTTTAAAGATTCTTCCCTAATCATTCCAAACAAAGGACCTCATACTCCAGACTTATCCCTCATTCCTTTGACCTTCTGTTTCCTTTATCAGGTGTCATTCTCTGGCATTCTCTTCATCCTTTGGGTTTTACTTATTTATTGCCCATCTTCCTCCCTGCAGAATGTGAGCTTTGTGAGAGCAGAAGCACTTTGCCTTGTTAGTCTTTGCTATATTCTTAGTGGTTAGGGGTGTACTTGGCACATAATAGGCACTCAACTAATACTTCTTGAATGGATGAATGAATGAATGAGACATGTTAGAGGACAATAATAGAAGATGATAACAAATGCCCATTGTATTCCAAGTTGGATACTCTCATTAAATTTCCCTTGAAAATTCATTACACTGCCTAGTACAAGTTCAGAAATCTTCTCTTTTAGAAGGTTATTAGAAGACAACATCAAGCTGGGTGTTTCCACTTGACTCAATATCACAAGGCCAACAGCAGCTTTTCGCTTCAGTGCATTGTCTTCTATTTCCTGCCCAATCTGCATTAAAGTTTAAAAATCTGAGGAAAAGGTGATAGAATTTACAGTGCCAATTTTATTTCTCAGATCTCTCAAGTTCATTCATCCTGTGGACAAGCCACTTAGGCATCTCATTACTTTAATGTCTCCTTCTCAAATATGGGACTAATATGGCTATTAAGAGGATTAACGAGATAAGCTATTTCTACAATGCTGACAGGTGCCATATAATTAAAAAAACAATTATAATACTATTTCCTCCTCTTCTTTTCCTATTTCCAACTCTGGATTTTCTTCTCCTTCTGCTTACAAATTACAGAAAATCACTGCGATTGTATAATTGCAGTTTAAATGAGCCTTGGAGGTACATGTCTGCTTTGTCAAGCACAGTTGTATCCCTTCTCACATGGAATGTGATGACTTGGAGGACATGTTGATAAATAGAATGGTGATTATGGCCCTGCTGGCCTTATTTCTTTCAGTGCCATTATCTGTGGGACTCATCAGCCATCTAGACCACACCTTAGTCATGGAGGCTGAGCAGATTCCAACCATGAAAATTGCAATTATTCCAACACTCCTGATGACTTTGCACTTCTCATTAGTTTTATCACTTGAGGACTCATCCAAGGCTTTCATAAATACGTTTTTTAGTATTTCTGCTGAAGCACACCTCCATGGATTTTATATTCTGTGCTGTCTGCTACTCCACATCATTTTTTTTAGTTATCAGGACAAAGAAGCATATAAACGTCAAAGGATTTAGTTTGCCAAAAATTCTTGTAATCTCTGTATTATTATTTAAAGTAGCTACATGCTGACAAGACACCTAATTTCCACAAGTTGGACTGTCAACAAAAATGAAAAGATAACTTTTGCTACCAACCAGTTGTAAGAAACTTGATAGACACACTGAGTGCTGGGTCCTGAAATTTCTTGGACAGTTTATAGAGTAGCAGCAGTAAGGTTATCACTATTTTTCTGAAGGCAAAAGGTGGAGTCATTAGTTTGCTGGTGTATCTTGCAACCAAGTATCCAGGATATCCCACTCCTCCTGTGATCTCTGGCATATATTCTTTGGATTTTAGCTTCTCAAACATCCCATATACCTTCCTAATTTTTTATTGTTAGGTGCAATAGAGTTGGGTCCAACTCATAGCGACCCTATGCACAACAGAATGAAACACTTCCCAACACTGCCATGCACACAATCTTTTTATTATTGAGCTATTGTTATATCCACTGTGTTTCTTCTCATTTTGAGTTGTGCCACATCAGCAACTAGAGGGTCCAGGGGCTTTACTCCACTCCCATCATTAAGGTCAACTACTTTGAAGAGTGGACATGTAGTCAGGAGGGACCAATCCTTGGAGAAGGACATCATGTTTGGGAAAGTAACAAGTGAATGAGAAAAAGGAAAACCGTCAAATAGATGGATTGACACAGTGTCTGCAAGAATGAGCTTAAATACAAATAAGATCATGTGCCTGGCACAGAATCGGGGAGTGTTTCATTCTGTTGTACATATGGCTGCTATGAGTCGGATCTGATTCGACAACAACTTTGAGGTGGCAACTCTTCCCCAATTGTCTTTAGAATGCCTTCCTGATTTAGGGAGGCTTTAAGTATGTTTATTCTCTCGGGTTAGAACCATATTCTCCTAAATCTTTGAACACTACTTTCCTGCTCATCTTTTGGGTGAATATGACATTATGATTTTTAAGGGAAAACTTCTCTGATCACCCAGACTGGAAGTGTTGACTGCTAACAACAGAATACACCGCTACATGTATCTAACAATAAGAATTTATTTTCCCTCACCTAACAAGAATGCTAAATTCATGTAGTTCTGAATTAACTCAGAGGTTTGAAGTTCTGTTAAAGCCCTGGGGGAACTTTCTGCCATTTTCTTGGCTTTCTCTTCATAATCACAAGATGGATCCCACAGCACCAAGGTATGTCATTATACAATAGTATCTGAAGTAGGAAAGAAAGGAAAGATTTTCTCACATGTTTCTCTTTTTATTTAGGAAGAAAATCTTTCCCAAAAGGGTTCCAGCAGATATCCACTCAGCACTGGATAGGATTTATATTTATGTCAATTTTCTAACTGCTCAAGAAGTGGGGGTCTGGTAGTTTTAGTCTCTAAAGGAGATGAATTATTTTTTGGTAGAAGAAAAGGGCTGTTGAATCTGAAATCAAAAATGTCTAACACAGCAAGTTATTCCACATATATGTTTTTGTTGTATATATGTTTTTGTACCCTTCTGCTGTACCTCTTTATCACAATTGTTATTATGTAATTATTCCTTCTCAGCACATGCTACACAAGGACAGAGTCTATCTCACTTGTTCATTATTAATACTCCTGTTTCCCAGCACAGTATCTGGCCCAAATCCAGCTACATAATTTGTGAGTCTCACATCAAATAACAATGCAGAGATTCTTATTTTTAAAACAGGGTAAGTGCTATTAAAGCTATAACATGAAGTACTTTCTTTCCATATTCTCCCTCTCTCTCTCTCTCTCTCTCTCTCTCTCTCTCTCCCTTCCTCCCTCCCTCTCAATTTATCATCATCTTTTCATTGGTACCTAACATTATCCAAAGAAAATGTCAATCTGTAAATTATTAGCAGGCATTTTTACCATTCATTTGTTGCATATTGCTAGCTTTGAATGAAAATAGAAGTGGAATCACCAAAAGCACAGTTTGAATGTCATATCTTACACATACATATGCATATTCTTACCAGAATAGCAGAAATACTGCACAAAACTATTTCAACTATTTTAGTTCATTTCTTGATATATGCAAATTCTATCAGTGCTGTCTACCTTCAGCCTCCTAATGAGAATGGTACAGCAGAAAGGAAAAGAAACTAACTTTCCCTTTCTACACTTGCTGTGTAACAAAACTAAGAAAAAATGTGATAGTATCATCCATATTTCTTAGGACACCTTGCCTTTTTTCTGTTCTGAATGCAAGTTCTGGTTTGACTAGAAAGTGTAGTTACATGGGGCCATCAGTATCTTCACATACCTAGTTCTAGATGTAACATACTTGCCTTATACACGCAGAGTCTCACTAAATTCCCACACATCAAGAGTCCATTGAAATTCTATATTCATAGACATCACATATGCCATCTGGAAATGCAGTCAGTAGGAGTGAGATAGGCACAGATGTTGTTTGTATTTTCTCTCTCAGGTATATCCTCCATTGCCCACTCAGACTTCACTTACAAAACACACATTCAATTGTACAATTATAAAGAACTTCAAGATGATGACTGCAAAACTTTAAACCAAGCATGGGACCCTACTGAGCATGAAAGCCACTGCGACCGCACAGGTCACAAGTCCATAAGGCTGGGTTTTTCTGACCCATCTAAGTGCTCAATAAATATTTGGTGCATGTATAAATGAATGAAATGCATCTCTTTAGCCTTTCTGATGACTTCCATGTATTTCTGACATTTCTTCTCAATGAACTGCTCAGGTTCTTAAAGATTTTTCCTAATCGGTATACTAAGTTCAAGAGGAAACTATAGTAGTTCAAGAATGTAGAGACAATCTGGAGGAAGAGTGGGCCAGAGGGAATTCTTCTAGCCCTTAAAGATGGGATCTGTCATCTAAGACAGGGGGCCTACAGGATTATAGGAAACCTGGTGTATGAGGGTTCTTCAGAGAAACAGAGCCAATAGAAGGAAGAGAGATACATGATAGATAGATAGATAGATAGATAGATAGATAGATAGATAGATAATAGATAGATATTGGGTGATGTAATTCGAAAACTCCAGATTTCCCATGATCTACCATCGGCAATCTACATAATCAGGAAAACCCATGTCATAATATAGTCTGAGATCAAAAGCTTGATAACCAGGGGAGCTGACGGTGTAGCTTACAGTTGAGAAGGCCTGAGAACTGGAGACTAGGGGCACAAAGAGTAGAGAGGAACCATTGATATAAATCTCATGGTCTGAATGTCTAAGAACCAGTAGCTCCAGTGTCCAAGCACAGGAGAAGATAGGTATCCCCATTCAAAAAGGAGAGATTACTCTTCCTCTCCTTTGTGTTCTGTTTGGGTCCTCAGCAGATTGGCCAAGGCCCACCTACAGTGGTGAGGGTAATCTTTACTCAGTCTACCAGTTCAGATGGGAGTCTCTTCTTGAAACATCTCACATACACATCCAGAAATAATGTCTTACCAGTTACCTGAAGCCCAGCCAAGCTGACATATAAATTAATCATCACCTTTGTGTTGAAACCGATAAGTCTCAATGTCTGTGGGAGTCCAATCTCAGTACAATAGGATACCTAAACTAGGAACAACCAACTGTACAACCACAGGATGAATGATACTCCCCAGAGTTGTAAACCAGTAGCCTGGACCATTGATGAGAAACAGAATTGGTAGAGAACAGGAAAAATCTGACAAGCCTGGACCCCAACCAAGTGGGCTAATATTTACACACACACTCTACTGTACCCAGGATTCATGGTTTGGCTATTATGGATCAGGAACAGGCAAGAAGAAATAAGAATTCAAAATTCAGGCTTATAGTTATTACCTTGATAGACAAGAAGAACCCAGCAAAGGATGGGAACACATGATCAGAGTCTTCAGGAATGTAGTGGGATGCAGCTTTCCAAAACAACTCAAGGCTGCCTTCCAAAGAAAGCAGGAAGTCATCATGCTAGGGACATTCCACTCACTAGGTAGTCAGGAAAGTATCTAACTCTCTCTTCCACCCCTCCCATCCCCACATAGGTCATGTCATATATTAAATCCAACAGCACCAACCATTACCAACTGCTTGGCATTATTTCTTCTCTTCATAATTGTCCTTTCAACAAATACACTAACATAGAGTAGTGTAAAAGGAAAGGGATGTAGTTGCAGTCAAGCAATGACTGGAAAGAATTCAGAAATACCAAGAGACAAGCACCAGGGAAAAAATGATGGAAGGAAAGAAATTTACTTGAATATAGATTTTTCATCTTTTTAAACTCTTCAAACCTCATTAATCCTTAAATTTTTCAAAATGTTCTCTTATGGTATGTCCTTGACTAGAATTTGAGGGACATCAATCAAGTTTCTTCTTTAACTCCTGAAGCAGAAAAACACATCACTTCTATTTTAAAAAATCACCTTGGGTATAGATTGAAATCCTACAGAAAATCTGAGGATAAGTCTCAGATCAGCTCTTCTATTCCTAAAAACTCAAGCACAATTTTCTGAATCGTTTCACTTACACCACTTTAATGGAATGCATTAGGTGAGGAAGAAGAAGAAGAAGAAGAAGAAGAAGAAGAAGAAGAAGAAGAAGAAGAAGAGGAGGAAGAAGGAGGAGGAGGAGGAGAAAAAGAAGAGGAGGAGGAGGGAGAAAAAGAAGAAGAGGAAGAGGAAGAAGAAGAAGAGGAGGAGAAGGAGAAGGAGGAGGAAGAGGAGGAGGAGGAGGAAGAAGAAGATAGTTGTAGTGAAGAAAAAGGCCAAACCAGGTGTGGTAGGGCATATCTGTAATCTCATCACTTGGCAGTCTCAGACAGGGAGATCACTAGTTTGAGGCCAGCCTGGTCCACATAGGGAGATCCCATCAAAAAATAAAAGCCAACTTTAAAGAATGTTAAATATTTGGAAACTAGTAAGGTTGCCAATTTCTCAATATTTTGGAGGTTGATAAATAGTAAATAAGAGCAACTATTAAATATGTAAAATATCATTTCCTACAGATTTTAGGTGTAGAATGAAAATATTCTAACACTTCTCTTATATTTTTCCTATAAATTTATTGCCTTAAAATAAGCTTCCTAGAAAAGGAAGTATTTTACCAAAAAGAGAAATAAGAAAATAATATATATTTAAGGATAGACTTATAAATTTCTTTTAAAACTTAAGTCATTCAACTATACTCTAAACATATGAAATGGTGTTCAAATGTTTAATGAAAAGAATCTCAATACATGGTGTTAAATATGTAGTTTGCCAACAATGAGATTTTTCAGCATTGTTATATTGGTATTCCTCTTCAATTCACCTGCATTTCCATCATTTCTAATTAGATAGTTTTACTTCACCATTGTGGAAGGTAAAACCACACATTTGTTTGGTAATGGTAATATAAATTATTATTTTGCTAAGTTGTGTTGGTTACTTTTCTCATCACTATGACAAAGTACCTAGAAAAAACAACTTATGAGAGGAAAGATTTATTTTGGCTCATGGTTCAGAGGATTTCAGTCTATAGTGAATGTAGTAGAGGACTTCATATCACAGCGATCAGGAGCAGAGAGAAAGCAGCTGACATAAAATTTCCCAAGGCCCACCCTTACTGACCTGCTCCCACCAACTAGATCCCACCTCCCAAAGTTCCACACCTGTCTCACTACAGCACCACCACCTAAGGACCTAGCATCCAAACGTGATCTTTCAAGGACATTTTAGATGCAAACCATAATACCCAGAATCCTCAATATTCAAAATGCTAATTAGCATACCTGCATTCATAAAGGGAAAGGAATAAATATTTCTTTTGAATAGTCTTTTTGTCGGCTTTCTCTTTCATGACATGTGGTTTTAATGCAGATGAAATAAAAACAGGATTGTGGCTTTAAAGGGATCATCTGTCCCTAGTGTTTAGTCCTCACTTTAAAGTATAATCCAAATGCACAATTCAATGTTGCAGCATTACAGCTTGTTATTATAAAAATAGGTAGTATCCTAATATGATGTAAAACTACATTTTATGCTTCACTCGCAAAGTTATATTTTTAGTCACTAAGTCAAGATTCACTTGTTTTCATGCTTTTAGATAGTCTTAATCTTGCCATGTTGGCAGCCAAGAGCCATAAAAGCAGAGAGCAAAAAACAATGCTCACTCCTAAAATTCCTAGCAAATACTTTAAAAAATTATTTCACTCACGTACTTAACATTTGCCAGTATTAGTAACTTCCCCTAGCCCTGTTTTAGTTTAAGCCAAAAGAATGTATTCAAAGATTCCCCTGCAAGGGCAAGGATGACATAAAGGCCAAGCCAAAGGTTAAAAAGGAAAATCAGAATGGCTTATATAGTTTTTAAAAGCAATTTTCTTTTAATTTTATATTAGTTTTAGATTTCTAGGAAAGTTGAAAATACAGTACAGAAAGTTCCCATGAAATCTGCATTCAGTTTCCCCTGTTAATTTAACTAACATGGTATATTGTCCTAACAAATAAACCAGTAATGATATATTGCTATTAAGTAAAGTCCATACTTTTTCAGATTTCTTTAGTTTTATCTAACGCCTGTTTTCTGTTTTAAGGCTCTATCCAGAATGTGACACTATATTAAGTCATATCTTGTTGGCTGTGACATTTTCTCCGATTTTTCATGTTTTTGATCACCTTGACAGATTTGAGCCGTAGTGAAGACTATTCTGCTATGTGGATTTTTCTACTGTGTTTCTTATAGCTAAATAGAATTTACGAGTTAGAGGAGGAAGACTACAGAAGCCAAGTTCCATTCTCATCCCAATATCAAGGATTCATATGATCAACGTGACTTATTACTGCAAAGGTCAACTTTGATTTGGGGGATGAGGTATTGTTTTACAGGTTTTTTCACTATAATTCTACTTTGCCCCCTCTCCTTTCCATACTAATTTTTGGAAGGAAATTGTTATGTGCAATACACACTTGAGGACAGTGTTATGTGCCATGTCTCTGAATACAGGGTAACCATGTAAATTATTTGGCATTCTTCTGCACAGAAAGGTTGTCTATTTTATGTATATTTAGTATATATTCCATCATTTATTCATATCATTACAGACTCACAGACACTTATTTTGTGCTTTGGTTATAATTCAATACTGTGTGGTTAAATTTTATCGCTCAAATTGTTCCAGCTGTGCCACTGGGAACCCTTCCCATCGGTTCTTGTATCCCTTTAACATAGGCTTGCTTTTCTTGTTGTTGCTTTGTTTGTTTGTTTGTTGTAATTCCTAACTCTCAGGCACTTCCTTCAGCCCTAGCATTTGCCGTGTTCCCAAGAAGCCATGGTTCCTTTTATGAAGAATTGTATTAGAAGCGCCAGGCGCAGAGGCACACACCTGTAATCCCAGCAGCTCAGAAGGCAGAGGTGGGAGGATCACAAGTTTGAGACCAGAGGCAGTCTGCGTAACTTAGCAAGAACCTGTCTCAAAAAGTAAAAAAAAAAAAAAAATGGGCTGGGGGTGCAGTTCAGTGGTCCAGCACTTGCAAAGCATGCAGGCACGAGGCAAGAATTGTATTAGAACAGAATGTTTTATCTTTTAAATATGGCCTAAGCCTTGATCTTTTTGCAACAAACCCACCTTGGGCAGAGGAGTCCCATTTTATTCACATGGTTTATTAAGACTTATAAATCTGGATGCTATGGTTGTACCTGTAATCTCAATGACTCAGGAGGTTGAGGCAGGATGATCCCAGGTTCAAGGCCATAAGCAGCCTGTGCAACTTAGGTCAGTGGTGTAGCCCTTGCCTAGCATGTGTGAGGCCTTGAATTCAACCCCCAGTACTGAAGAAAAAAAAAAAAAGACTCATAACACTTTGGAATGGTGGTAGAGCATTTGCCTAGTAGGCATGAGATCCTGAGTTCAGTCAATTGCATGGTTAATAACAACAATAATAAATAAGCAAATAAGTAAAATAATAAAAACTTTGGACTAAATGCTAAAAGTTTGGACTTACTTAAAACTGTGAAGTAAGGGCAATTTTGTGTTCAGCACCCAACTTTCTTTCCTCCTCCTCTAACTTGATGCCTCAGTCTCCCACACCTTGTTCTTAAAGTCCTTTTCTTAAGAAATGCCTAATCCCACCTTCCACAACCAAGACTCTCCCAAGCATAATACCCTGCCTCCTTTTCATTCCCACCCATGACAAAGCCCTGAGGCTCCATCCATCTCCCCATCAGTACATTCCACCTACTACATCTCAGAACACTGGGGGCCATCCACATGTATGCCCAAGGAAAACACTGTATACCTAAGTTTAGATGGTGGAGGGTGGTCAGGAGAAGTGATTCAAGAGTCAAGGTTTTATCCACTGAGTCATTCCTATGTGTAAGGAGAAAATATTAATTTACGAGTTATCTGGACCACTCTAAGCTCAAGCAAAGGACAGTCTGATATCTACAGCATGTCTAAGGAGGTGCCATTAGGGTGCTTTTATGAGTATGGGAACCATGCAATATCATAGGGATCCATGCTTAGAAATACCTTGTACTTGATTTAATGCTTTAGTGTTGTTGCCTTGAAATTTTTAATAAATTTTCAACAAAAGTCCTATATTTTCATTTTTTGCCTGGTCTGACAGATTGTATGGCCAGTTCTGGCCTCTGATAAGAGTAGCCCTCGATGCCATATCACCTTGAGAACTCAGAACCAGTCTTCAGAGAAATGAGGTATGCTCAGATTCTACATACAGTTATAGAACTCAAAACACTTGGATTATGTATTTGTACCATTAGTAGTATCAACAATCTTCTATTCACTGCTTACTAAGTGCCAGGCACTGAATTTGGTGACACATTGGACCAAATTATGGACTTTTTCAAATTCATTCAACCCAACTTGATTCCTGGGCCTTTGGCTGCTTGATCAACAGAGAGTCCAGCCTGATCTATTGACAAAGCCAGATGTCCACTACCCCTGCATGAGTGTATGCTGTGTCAATGGCTATGGCTATGGTTGCTCCAATAGCAAACTCCAAGCTACTCAGACCCAGGAAGTTATTGGTTTCTCACCTTATTGCCAACCTCAAAAGATTCATCATTGGGTATTAAATCCTAGCTGAGCTCCTCAGCAAGGGAGAGATGGTTGGGGCCAACCGTGAAACCAAAAGATACTCAAGGAGCCATAGGCAGATTTGACATGCTTTATTCCATGGTGCTCCTGTGTCTTCTGGGGCACCACTGCCCACAGCAGTTGCCTTCTTGTGCCCTGTCTCCTCTCCATGTCCCCCAGTTCTCTCTGTGCTCTCTTGTCCTATCTGCACATTCAGTCCTTTCCAAGCATGCAGTGTTGGTAAAGGGGCTTCTTAAGGCTTTTATACAATAGTGCTGATTGCCAAGACAATTGTTCAATTACATCAGTCACATGGGATTACATCATAGTAATATTGTGTCTATGCACCAGTTTGTGTCCCTTTATCTCAGCCTGTTTACATTCCAATTCCAATCACCCTGACCTGGCCTAACCCTGGACATGGAATCTGGCTTCCCCAGTGATGGCCTAAAGGGACCTGGTGACACAACGTGAAATGTAAAGGACTTAATACTTCATGAATTGAAGATTAACTGGCAGAGGTGACAGGCAGAAGACCAGAGAGCACCTTCTCCCTTCCTTTAGCCCACCTACAGATACCCTGTATGATCAGAAGAGTTTTCTCTTAAATCTCTGGCAGTTGATTATGTACCACCTATATTTCTTTTTCCTTCTTCCCTTTCCCCACTTCTCTTTTTTCTTTACTTTTTCTGGCTGCGTTTGCAGCCCCCAATGAAATTTAGTATAATAAGCTTTGTCTCAATCTCTAAGTTACAAGGAATCTGGACTAAACACTTTATAAATGCATCCATCTATCTATCTATCTATCTATCTATCTATATATACACACACACATATATGTATACACACACACATATATATACACACATATATATATAAAACACATGACCTCTTTGGGTCTGATATACTTTAGTTATGGCTAAAGAATATATATATATATATATATATATATATATATATATATATACACATACATACATACATATATATTGTTGTTGATAGGTGCCATTGAGTCGGTATCCTACTCATATCGAGTCTCATAGGGTTTTCAATGGCTGTTTCAGGATTGCCTTGGGAGTGGATTGCCAGGTCCTTCTCCCATTTTTGAGGTGCTGGGAATTGAACTCGGGACCTCAGAGACTGCAGCACAGCGCTCTACCAACTAAGCTAAATCCCAGCATATATATATATGCTATATATATGCTAAATCCATATATATATATATATATATATATGGATATATATATCCATATAATCTTTTTGTCCACATTGGAAAAATAATATTTATTATTATGGTGGTGAAATAGCCCAGGGAAATTGTAGTTGTCGATGTTCACACACCTAGAAAGTTGAGTTTGAATGTGTATTCAGGTCTTTCAGATATCAAACACTACATTCTTAACCACAATAGTATATGTTACCTCTACCAAATTAGGCACAGAGAGGTACTATAACCTGCCAAGAGTCTTTCAGATACTGTATGGCACAGCCCAAACTGGACTCAGTCTATCTACAAAGCACATGCTCTAACCATGAGGCTATCATGTGCTTCACAAGAATGAGTGAAGATACCCATTATAGCACATGAATGATCACCCACCTTGTTTATATCAGAGGGCATGCCAGAGAGAAGGGTAGATAATACTTCTACATTGGGCACCTGGGTCAGCCTCTACATAGACTGGTACACATAGTACCTAGCAGTATTTCTGATGTATTTGCCATCAAGAATAAAATGCTTTTAGAAAAAAAGTCTTGAGTAATCTCAGAACAAAAACCATTTTATTTTTTAAAGGATAGAGAGTTTTTTAGGTGGAGAAATGGCAAAGTTGACTTGTGTAAATAATTTGAAGGAGTAAATTGTGTGTCATAAGAACTATGGAATTATAGAATAAACATGTAAGAGTAGAATTAGGAATTAAACTTACCATAATTTCTTTAAAATAATTACAGGGAAAGGTTTCTATAAAGGAATTTAGGGAAGCAAAAAGAATTCTTCAGAATGAGAGAGGCTAACGTACACAAAGCTGCACAAGACAGTAGTTAAAGTGTATGCTATAGCATGGAGTCAGACAGCCTACATTAGAATCATGAGCCTACAATTTTAGCCCTATAAACTTTCCCAATCTATTCATTGTTCCACACAAATAGTTTAATTGTACCTATGACATAGGTACAGGTGTCATAAGGGTTAATTAAGCTAATGTTCGTAATGTGCTCACCAATGGCTGCCACAGAGTAAGTAGTCCATAAACATCAACTATTATTCTTTAGCCATAACTAAAGTATATCAGACCCAAAGAGGTCATGTGATTTACTCAGGTGACTTGTTAAAGTCAATGGCTATCGCTCTGGTTTTCCATTTCTAGACCATGGAATATACCAAGATTTGGTAAGGCATACTTCCTGAATTAGGGAACTCCAAATGAGTTTGGCATACAGAAAATAATACATAGTATTGTTGTAAAACTAAATTAAAATGCCACAACTGCTTCTTCTGGCCATTTTCTCTGAGCTATATGTTTGCATTTTTTATAGCATCAATTCCTTCATTTATAAACTCCATTCATAAGAGTACTGCCAGACACATGGTGGGTTTTCAGTCAATGTTTTCTATCAAAGGAAAAATAAAAGTGAGTTCATATCATAGAGGCTTTCTTTCATTTCTCTTTTGCCAAAAAATGGTGGGAAGGAAATAATGTACAATATAGGATATGTTTACACAACTATAGGTTAATTTAAAACTTGTTTTGAAACTATTTTGTAGTATTGTATAATCTCTTAAAGTAGTAGGAAGTACTCTCAGATGTCACAAAACTATGTGTGGGATACACTGACCTCATTCAAGGAAGCCCTTCTCAGTAAATGGTAAAGGATGTCAGCCCAATGTGTCAAATATTGCCCTGTAAGCAGTCACAGCTTGGCAGGCCCACCTCCAACTGCCTCTTGGAATGAGCATCACAACAAATGTCAATAGCTTAGTTATAAGGAAGCTGGTAACAGAGGGATTTTAGATTAAGATGCTTAAGCATTAAACCTAAAGGTACTTGTTTAACTTTGACCCACTACGTGGCAATTAGCCATAATAATTGGGAAACACACTGGCAAAAAAATTTCAGATATAATTGAAAAAACTTTGTTTTAATTGTTATCATCTCCTCTCCTTCATTCATTTATAAGTGCTGCTAACAAGGGGCAAAATGGACCAATGTAAACTTTTACATCCATCCCCTTCCCTTCTTATTTCTTTCTGAAATATTCATAAACAAAAGACACATACAGAGAGAAAGTAAGAAGCAAGAAACAGAGAAAATAAGTAGCCAAACTAGATACCTAGAGCCAGAAAAATGAAACACTGGAATTATTAGCAATGGGTCATAATTGGTCAGCTCACTAACCAAAATACAAAAAGAGTAAATGGCACTTACTCAGTGATGCTAAAGTTTTAGGGGCACCTGCTTTACTCTCACCTTCACATTTTCATCCATGGAGCGTTTCTCCCTCTCCCTCTCCCTCTCCCTCTCCCTCTCCCTCTCCCTCTCGTCACTTCTAAGGGGTTTCTTGGAAACTACATTTCACATTAATGCTTCTCCTTATTTTTTTCATAACAGTAGCCCAGATGAGCTGGAAACAATCCAACCACTAATGTTTTTCTAATAATTCTGATGGGCTCAGCCTTTAACCAGCTGTCTATGGTTCTCACTAAACAGTGAATTAAACCAATACTTGTAGTACTTGACCATTTCCCATTGTCATTTGGGGGAAATTTTCAACCATTCCTTCATTTCACTAATGCAAACTCTTTACATAGCCACTTTTCCTGGCCAGAAGGTGTTTCTTATCCTCTCTTAACCTGGATTTTAATCTGTACTATACTTACTACCACAAGGATTTTCAATTTACCAAGTGAAAGATTTCTAAATGTCCACTGAAAAGAGGAAGGTAATGTAGTAAAGGGAACTTATAAAACCACAGGACAAGTCACAAGTGGCATTCTGAGCTTTCATGGGCCCCAGATCATTTCAGTCTTTGAGGCTGATGGAGATGATAAAATTATAGATCATCTGCAAAGCTAAAAAATCAAAACTAGTGATCCACATAATGTGGTGCATGCTTTACAATAAAGTGGCCTACACAGGCCTTTTGAATATGAAATATCTGATGAGACATTGCTTCTAGGTGTTTTGGTGGATCTTAGAATTCTGAAGGGCCGTGTGTGCATGTGTATGCATGTGTGTATGTGTATGCATGTGTGTGTGTCTCCTGTGTGACACACTATTCTGAAAATGCAGGGTCTTTATGTTTGAATAGTAAGTACAGCCAGAGACTTGAAAAGTGAAGGCCTTTATTTCATAGGATTTTTCTTTTAAAAGAAATGCACGTGAAGGAGGTTATTTTTGGAATACTGTCTGAGCTATCTAAATGACTAAATTTTGCCAATGAAAAAGCTATAGAAATTTTCAAAGTTAGTATTTCCTGTTTTAGAATATTATTTTGTATTTTAAGTCTTAAAATTTATCTTTGTACAAAGAAAACTACCACTTTAAGAAGCTATACAATGTTTACAGCCTTCAAAGTCATCTCTAAGTGGTCACATGGCTTTTTTCAAACATAATGCATTCATATAATTACTGTGTGTGTATACATGTCTACGTTGATTGCAATAGCCCTCTCTACACTAAAGATGAGTTTGTAAGTATTACACCTAAATATAAGATTCTGAAACACAGAAAAGGCTCTGTTTCACCTTTTAGCTCGTCCTACCTGGCACCATTATCACTGTTAGATAAATGTTTACTGAATATTGGAACTAAAGGCAGTATTGAAAAGCTTGTAGATATCTGTGGCTCTTGGAGACTTGCTTTTGCATATTGCTTTCACTTAACAGCAATATGTGGCTAAAGCCTCTACTAAATAAAGTTACTCTTGGTCATGATTGTGCTCCAGTTATAGTCAAGTAGGCCATCTTACTTCAAGCTGGATTTCAATGAATTTTTAAACCATTTCCCCTTTCCTGACTTTCAGTATCTTAAATTATCATATGCTGATCTAGATTTAAAAAAAAAAAAGACATGGGAGTAGAACAAGGTCTCTTTTGGAAGAGAAAGGGTACCAGTGGAAGGGGAAAGAAGGACAAGACAGGGTAATAGGAGGGTGAATATGATCAAAATACATTATACAAATGTATGAAGATATCATAATGGATCTTGTTGTTTTGTACAATTAATATATGCTAATGAAAAAGGAAGAAAATGTTTTCAACTCTTCGCAGGACTGGGGGAAAGAAATTTGGGGGCAAATTACACTAATGAATGATTGCATGCCTTTAGTTTGAGGTGTGAAATAAACAACTTCAATGAGAATGTAGACCAAGAAGAAACTTAGGGGAGAAAAAGAAAAGGAACATGGTTAAGGGTGGGGTAGGGAGGTGCAGGAGGCATGTGGCTGCCAAGGTGAAACTAGCTCAATGCATCCAACAAGAAAACCTCACAAAGCATTTTCACCTACATCACTACACAGCTAATGGTTCACGTAGAGAATACTTTGTCCTCAGAGATGAGAACAGGGCTCAGAGAGGTTGAAGGATTTGTACAAGGTCACACAGGTAATACACAAGTAATAGAGGGGTCATGTAACCTCTAACGTCATCATCGTTTTCACTACCATCACCATTATCTTCATGCCAGATCACCTGAGTACTTGACTAATACCCATACCATTCCTTTTCCCAGTGTTTACAACAAAAACAACAGACATCACAATTAAATAAACATATTCCCTTACTGCTTATTCAAGGGTAAATGTCATCAGAGAGGAAAGAGAAACTTTCTAGATACCAGGCAATTATTACCATTTTTTCTCAACAATAAATTGCAAATAGGAACCATAAGCTCTGATGGAAAATGGGGCATTAATATTTTAAAACCTCCTGCAACATATAGGTTGTTCTTGATGCTGCTGCTGTTGTTGTTGTTGTTAGGTGCGGTCCAGTCAGGCCTGACTCATAGTGACCCTATGTACAACTGAAAGGAAACATTCTCCTACACTGTGCCATGCCTGCCCAGCACTATGTCAGTGCTTCTCAGTTGTTCATAGGGTTTTCAATGGCTTATTATTTTAGGATTGTTTCAGGAGTGGGTTGCCAGGTCCTTCTACTGTTTTTGTGGTTTTGGGGAACAAACCTAGGGCCTCAGCAAATACATAGCGGCCCTCTACCAACTGAACTAAACATGTATGTAGAATGTTTGAAATATGAAATAACAATAGTGATATAGCACTGGAGGTGCCAGCCCTCCCCTTTGGGCTTTATAATCTACAAGGTAGGGACTATGACTGTTCTTGTTTGGTGAGAAAACAGAAGTAATAAATTTCAATAACTTGCTCACAATGGCATAGCTGGTAGACAGTTACTCCCTGGAATAGCCTGGCTTTGAGTCTGAGTCCTCCCTGAACTAATATACTATGTAATTTCATGTGTCAAAAATTGTTTTTGTTTTGAAACGGAATCTGACTATGTAGCCTGGGCTGGCCTCAAACTTGCAATCTTTCTCCTCCCCCTCCCAAATGCTGGGATTACAGGCAGACATAACCACACCTGACTTATGTATCCATTATTTTTAAGTAATGCAAGGTGATTTTATGATAAGCTTAATCACTTTAACTATCTCTGCATATTTTATTACAAACATATTCAATTTTATACTATATTCTTGAAGCTTTGTTAACTGATAAATTCTTGAAAATGATTTAAAGGCATCATTTCCCTTATGATACTTAAAAATATTTATTATATATCTTCTTTCAGTCATTAAAGAAAACTCTTATGTAAAAAAGAACCTAAAACATTACACAAACATAAAAAGAGATAGTTACAGCTGTTTGCAAATTTAACTTCCTCCCTTTGCCATATACATTTATCATTAACACCATTAACTCACGTTAAACCATTTCATTTATAATTAACTTCATTTAAAACTTGAGCCCTAAACTTTTGGCAATGCACCGCTACAGTGCTCAGCTACTTGCACCTAATTAAGGCTTTTCCAGCTATAACATTAAGTAGGTAGCACCCAGATGAAGCTCTCAGTACATTGAGTCCTCCCTCAAAGGCTTTATTCACCTTTGTCCCTCAGCCTGCCTGAGGGCCCCCAAAGGTCAAGCACAGGTCAGCAACAGCAGAGCTGTGCCAGGTAATTCTGTGGTTGTTTCAACTGTACTAAGAGGAGAGGAAAAAGAGGCCAAGTGAGAAAACCTACATGAAGCAAAGGGGAGAGAGGAAGGAAAACAGCATGCAGAATGAGAAAGAATGCACTCATACTCCTCAAAGTGAATCCAGAAAGCCATTCTCTCTTGATGGGAAGCAGACTGTAAGGACAATTCCACAGCAAAAACTCCCAATATATTTAAGCAAGGTTAAATTCATCAAATAAATATTAATTATCACCCACTGTATGCCAGCCACTGGGCTATATGCTTGGAATATAAAGATGAGTCAACTAGGTACGTCTTCCTTCCTTCCTTCCTTCCTTCCTTCCTTCCTCTCTCTCCTCCCCCGCCCCCCCTTCTTTCTTTCTTTCTTGCTTTCTTGCTTGCTTGCTTGCTTGCTTTTTCTTTTGGGACAAGGTCTTACAATGCAGCCCCAGCTGCCCTCAAACTCTTGATCCTCCTGCTTTATCTTTCCAAGTGCTAGGATTATAGGAGGGTATCACCATTCCTGGCTAGGCATGTTTTCTGAGTCATAGTGGTAAAATAGATATTAAATAATTGCCTGAATGAAATGTAAAACTAAAACTTTAATAATTGTTCAAAAAGAAAGCTATACAAGGATATGTTGAAAAGAATCTCAAGTAATGACTAAACTGCTGTGTAGAGGGAAAAGTTAGTTATTCATTGTTTTAAAGATGAACCTCATTTGATCCTTTACATGACTCAGTAAATAAAGGGGAGAGTGGTATTCTAGTTATGCATGCCATCCAGTTAAAGAAAAACATACCCACCTGTAACAGACTTGATTTTATGGATCCAAGGCCAAAAGCAAAGCTGAGCACCTTTGAATTTGCCTGGCCTTAGGCTACAACTTTTTGATACTGATAAATAACAATGCAGAGAGGGATCAAAGGGTGGAAAATGCATGGCAAATAAGATTTGGATCAGGCAATTTAAAAGTCTAATATGTTTTGCTTAACATCAGAGAACAAGATGAAGCTGCTTGTACTGAAATGACAGTTCAAGAAAGCATGCGCTGCTATCACAAACATAAGACTGAGCATGGTGGCACACACCAGCAACTTGGGAGGTGGATGCAGGAGGATCTTGAGTTTGAGGCCAGAGGCAGCCTGTGTAACTTAGCAAGACCTTGAATCAGTACTTAAAAATTAAAAATGGGCTGGGGGGTGCAGCCCAGTGGTAGAACACTTGCAAAGTATATGTGAGGCCCTGGGTTCAACATCCAAGTACTATAAAAATTAATTAATCAATTAAATATTTTAAAATGCACAAGATTAACAATTTGACTTCCAGGGCTTAGACCTAATGCAGGGAAATTTATGGGAAATGAGCCAGCAAAATAGCCAGCACTTGATCATCTTCTCAAAATACCATCAAATGATCTGTCCTCTAAAGAAAAATCTTTCTCACCATAAATATAGGAGTCTGTCCATGACTTCTAACCTGATTCACTACTAGAAAAATATAACATTTACATATACCACTGATGTTTGAAGATTATGATATCATATGTAAATACACCTGTGAATGATTTGTTCATTGGTTTGTTTCTGTTCATTTGAATTCACTACAGACAGCTTTAGGACTAGGATTTAGCTCAGTTGGTAGAGCGCTGCACTGCAGTCTCTGAGGTCCCGAGTTCGATTCCAAGCCCCGCAAAAATGGGAGAAGGATGTGGCAATTCACTCCCAAGGCAATCCTGAAACAATCAGCCATTGAAAACCGTATAAGGGTCGCTATGAGTTGGATACAACTCGACGGCACCTAGCAACAACAACAACACAGCTTTAAACTGTGAAGGGCATAGGTGTTCTAGTCATAGGTATTTTCTAAAAAGTTTGCAGCAAGTTGTAGGACAAGACAACATCCTACAATTCCAAATTTCTCTATAGGAAAGTCCACTTTTGCTAATACCTGAGATTTCTAAGCTAAGGATGGACTTCAAGGAGTCCAGAGGCTTGCTAACTTTTCACATCATTGGCCAATTTCTTAAGAGATCCTCCATAGATTTCATAGGTTTGCAAAGGGGACAATGACCCAATATATGCAGGATCACAGATAACACCATTTATATGGAACTTTTTTCAGCTATGTAAAAATATGAAAATTCCTTTGTGTGTAAGTATGCAGAAGTAAATACTACCCCTGTGCTTGTATATGTATGATATGTATGCACAGTCAAATTTTATTGACATATGTATCTACATATGTTGGTGTATGCCTACATAAATAGACATACATTGGAATAAATTTAAAATAAATATAAATATATGTGTGTCATGTAAAATATTATAATGTACAAGACTTGATTTTATGACTATTAACATGTACCTCTCATAATTATAGGGCTGGGATTTAGCTCAGTTGTTAGAGCACTGTGCTGCAGTCTCTGAGGTCCCAAGTTCAATTCCCAGCACCACAAAAATGGGAGAATGACCTGGCAATCCACTCCCAAGGCAATCCCGAAACAGTCAGCATTGAAAACCCCTATGAGGATCGCTATGAGTGATGTGCTGAGTCGACAGCACCTAACAACAACAACTCATGATTATAAACACCTTGAAAGTGGAAACTGTGTTCCATTTCTCTGATATTATAAATACTTTGCCCAGCATAAATAATTGTTCAAGAAAGTGGCCAGGCATAGTGGCACATACCTGTAAGCCCAGCAACTCAGGAGGCAGAAGCAGGAAGATTGCAAGCAACCTGCATAACTCAGTGAGACCCTGTATCAATTTAAAAAAAAAATGGGTTTGGGGTGCAGCTCAGCAGCAGAGCACTTGTAAAGCATGCACAAGGCCATGGATTCAACCCCTCAGTACCAAAAATGATAATAATAATAATGATTGCTCAAGAAAATAATTGCTTAAAGTGAATTACCTAGTACACTTATTATAAAATAATATATCTAAGAAAAATGGAGTTGGTTCATGATACTTTGATTATAATATCAGAAATACAGGAGAACCAGGAATAATGTTTTGGGAAATTTAACACTGAACTTCATTGAAATGTATTCATAAAAATACCCTGGATCTTTTAAAAAAAGATCTCTCACTCAACTATATGCAAAATATACTTGAGGAATCATGGAATTTGTCACTATTCACTCTCCACAATCTAGCCATTGCTTTTCACTACATGAATTTTATGTTGCTGTTGCCATTGTTAGGTGCCATGAAGTCATGTCCAACTCATGATGACCCTATATACAACAGAATGAAACACTCCCTGACACTATGCCATGCCCGGCACTATGTCAGTGCTTCTATGCTATTGGTAGTGTTTCTGGGGGCTGATTGTTTCAGGATTTTTTTGGGAGTGGGCTAACGGGTCCTTCTCCCATTTTTGCCGCGCTGGAGATCGAACCCAGGGCCTCAGAGCATGCAGAGCAAGCACTCTACCAAATGAGCTAAACCCCAGCATGAATTCTACACAAAGGTTAATAACAACTACAGATTTTTCATAGGATTTAACTTAGCCTAAGAAGAAAAAAAGCTCTAAAAAGGGAAGATTCTCTGCAAAAAAAAAAAAAAAAAGCAACTTTGCCCTTATTTCATAAAGTTTCCAACCTCTTCCTAGTATAGCCTTTACTTCTTTACTTCTTATCTTCTTCATCTCCTTCATTCTCTGCTTTGGCCTTCTCCTTCTACATATCTCTGAGCATTAGGAATAACATGTAAAGAAATTTAACCTAGTTTATTAAATTCAGACCAAAATTTTGTATTTTTTTAAACACAAATTCATACTTGGAAGAGAATTTAAGTTACTAGTTCATTCTGCTCATTTAACTGATAAGAAGCCTAAGTCTTACGGGCATTTCCAGCTGTCATTCAACTAAAGGAATAAAAGCAAAAGACTAAAAATAATCTAACAGGCTTATTTTCCCATGTTTACATTTCTATGGGTAAATTCATAAACCAGAAAATTCTAATTGATCCTTCAATAACCATATCAGTTTTGACATGTGATTGCCAATAAGTCTACTGGAGCTCAAGAAGGGAGGAACCATGGGCTGAGTGGTTGGAAAAGGAGACTTTAGTGGGAATAAGAGATGGGACAAGCAACGCTGTCAGCTTGTGAGGGGAAGGCTATGTCTCTCCTTCACCTATCAGCAATGGATAGCACACATGTTCTGTCACAGGCTGTACTTTAATCCATGTTAGGTGAATGAATGAACAGAAAATGTGGAGACCAAACATGAAAAAATATGACTTAAATCAGACAGATGGGATGATACATGATATTTAGGATCAAATATACCTGTCTGGTCCAGAAAACTTAAATTAAAGAGCACGGGAAAACTAGTCATGGTGGCATATACCTGTAATCCCAGCATTCAGGAGGCAGAGGCAGGTCAGTGACAAGTCTGAGGCCAATTTGGCTACATAGTGAGTTCCAGAGCAGCCTGAGCTACATAGACAGGCCTCATCTCAAAAAAAAAAAAAAAAAAAAAAAGTATTGGGAAGTAAGCTGGGAGAGTTGTTGCCCTACCTCTGAATTCCCAGTATTCTCAGTTTACTCCTATTATATCTTCACCTCACTACACATGGATAATTTGCTTCTCTGCCTCCTCTAAGAGGTGAACTCTACCTTGAGGGTAAAAATCTTGTTCTTCACCTCTACAACCAAAATTTAGCGCAGGGAATGGGACAGCAAGATGTCAAGAAACCTACATCAAATAAGTAAATCAATCAATCTAGATTATCTTGTATGATGCTCATAAAATTGCACACCTCTGGTATGAATTTCATCCTGAAGGTAACTGATAATCAGTTAAAATGTTTGACATTCCCTAAATGGAAAGGATCAAGTCACTAATGTCATAGCAGCAGTAGGAGTTGAAAGGCTGAGATGATGGCAGTGCACACAGACAGAAGTGGTCCATGCAAAAGCTATTGCGTATAACCTCGAGTATACACTGAAATGGATTCTGTGCTCCAAAACCCATAAACATTCCTGTTCTATTGATCCATTTCCAGCTACTACCTACATTATTAAAATATCAATATCCACTTTGAATTCAAAATACTTTTGGCTTTTACCTTTTACTGTCTAGCCCTTTTATTCTCCAGAGTACTATCATCTAGGGCATAATTACCCCAGCTTGCATCAAATCTTTGAAGTCTGACAATTACACCACAGTTTTATCCAGAGGGAAAAAGGAAAGAGCTCAACCACTTAACTTGATAATTTCCATTGATTCTGATAACAATAGCATCAACAAATATGGAAGAAACTAATCAAATGTCAGAAGACCCTGTTTTAGAATGAGAAAATAGACTATTCAACATTCATTCACCTTAAAATTTTAATAAGAAAAAAGAATTTTATTTTAAAATAGATATAGATCATGAATCCTAAAATATTCTTAAAGACTCTTAACTGAAGTAGGTTTTTTAAAATAACCTAAATAACTTCTTTGCCCTTTACGAGAAGTATTTCCATGAAACAACAACTGTGCTGTTCTAAAGCTGTCCAAGTTGATACATAATTATCAAGGATTAAGAAACAGAAATTATGTAAAACCACCAGTTTTGCTTTATATGCACTCTACTTTCCTGGGTTAACAAGTTCTTAGTAAAACTAATTGCATCAAGTTTAAGAATAAAGAGTTTTTTCTGAAAAATCCATTTATGAATTAATAAGTTAACAGATATTGAGCATTTTGCTACATGCTTGTTGTTGTTGTTGTTAGGTGCCGCCGAGTCGGTATCCGACTCATAGCAACCCTCATAGGGTTTTCAGTGGCTGACTGTTTCGGGATTGCCTTGGGAGTGGATTGCCAGACGCTTCTCCCATTTTTGCGGTGCTGGGAATTGAACTTGGGACCTCAGAGACTACAGCGCAGTGCTCTACCAACTGAGCTAAATCCTAGCCCCCAGCTTGCTACATGCTAGGGACTGAATTAAACCTTTTATGACATTAATTGTATTTAGTTATCAGGACAGCTTTGTAAAGTAGGAATTATTTGCCCTCAGTGTACATGTGGAAAATGAGGCTCAACAAATCCAGTGACTTTCTCAAAGTCACACTTTGTAAATGGTGAGAGCAGCAATGGTGAGAGCATGAAATAGTGACAAAGGATATGAACCTTAGAATCCAAAACCTGATTTAAAATAGTGGGCCTGTTCATCAAGACCAGTGTATCTCTCCACAACTCATTTCCTGAGTCTTGACTTCCCAATTTAAAATATTCAGGTGGTATTATCTAATGGTTAGTATATGAACTCTGGAGCCAGACTGCCTGGGCCTGCATCCAAGTGCTACCACTTATTGACTATGTAACCTCAGACAAGCTACCTAACTCCGTATTTGAATTTCTCCACTTGAGAAATGTGGATGATAATGTAATGAATAAGAACTATCTCTTAGGAGTATTATATAGAGTACATGAATTAATAAAATGTTTAAATCTGTGCCTGATACATAGCATTATATACACACATATATACGCAATATATACATATATACATATATATGTATATATATACATATATATGTATATATATACATATATATGTATATATATATATAATGACCTACCTCCCAGGATTGCAAAGTTAACAATTTAAAATTTAATAATAATGAGATCAAGAGATAATAAAAGACATTAGTAGAGGTTGTACAACTATCAGCCCTTTACAGAACCATCAAATGCCTGAAGGCATATGGTTCTGTATTAGGCAATATCCAAATAAGCTGACCGACTTTCTTCTAGCCAAGCCAAGAGATTTGTTTTTGTTTATGGTGCTAGCTCTTTGATTCTGAAGGAAGTGTCAGCTCACTCTGATCTTGGGTGAGTTTGCACACAGTGCAGAGATGCTTAAAATTCCACATAGATACAGATGGATCATGATGAGCACCTAGTTCCTTACAGGACTCCAGGATCCAGATGGCTCAATTGTAAGGATATTTTTCCCACATGGGAGAATTCAGCTCCACAATGCTACTACAAGAGAATTAAGAATAGGATCCCAGCTGTATGCATCTTGTAGCTGGTATTTGTTTCCAGCTGCTAGTAATAGAGGTTAAGAAAGCAGTAGCTTAAACAGGTGTCTGGGAAGAAGTCCCAATATGACCACCCAACACTGGGATTCCAGTGTCATGACATTAAAATGAAATAGTTTGCTCAGCCATCCTCAGTATGAAGGGAAACACTATGATATGGGTGAGGTTTGTCAATGAGAGGACAATAGACCCCAAGAATTCACCTTCTGCAGGACTTATTAATTCAGGTAAGGTTATGAGTATTCATGTCAAAATGGAGCTTTGAGTCCCTTCTGGATTTATTCCACTAAAGTTAGTTTTTTCCCATTTAATCCTTGAACATTTAAGAAAAACAAGCTTGTATAATCAAGAGACCTGCCAGAATTAATAATTTCCAGTTACTTCTTGCTATAGCTTTGAAAGTCTGCTTACATTTAGAAAAAAAAATCTTTAGTACTTACCCTGTTAGGAACCAAGCCCTAGAGTTTATTTAATAGAACACTGAGGATTTCCATTTATTCATCAAGAATTACTGTATGCCTGGCACTTTGGATGCACTGGTTCCAATACCAAATGCTTGCAACAACCCTACAAGGTAGGAATTCTACATCCACTTTATAGATGAAACTGAGGCTCAGAGAGGTTACATGATGTGTCCAAAATCACAATGCTAGTAAAAGCTAGACTTATGTTGCATATCCAGTCCTATCCTAGTTTGAATAAAATGGGTAGGGAAGGTACAAAATTCTTGCCAGGGTAGCTGGATGTCACTCTGCCTTCCTAGCTGAACCTCTGCTATTGGCAGGGTAATGCCACCTCTGAATTCTCATTCATATCTTAACCTAAAGGATGGGTGTCTGGCCAGATTCAGTATTATTCCATTTGTTTGCTTGGTTTTGGTTTTGGTTTTTTTGTCGTGTATTTACCTAACTACCACAATACATTCGTAAAAGCAGTTCTGTTAGCACCAAGCCCATAGGCTTTCCTCAGCAGTTCACATTCCTGACATAAATCTATTTAGCTTTTATTCATATTTGAGAGAAATCCTTCAGTCAACTGAGAAATCTTCTAACTACAGAAAAATCACTAATACTACCAGGCTTTCAAGTCAGTGTAGTTGGTGTTTTCACTTGGCCAGCACAAAGGAAGCCCAACCTCCCCAGAAGTTAGAGCAATTGAGCCAGGGCAGACTGCTGGAGGAGCTGGGGCTTAGCCAGGAACCTGGCCTGGCAAGAATCTTGGGCCTTCCAAGTTTGTCCAGGTCTAGACTAAATAATTAGAAGCAATAGGAATATGTTACGGTTTGGGCAATCATCACTGCTGAATAATTTGGTGGGAAGAGGAAGAGGCAACCAGATGTCAAGTCTTAACAATCTAATGGCAAGGAAGAAACTGGGTAGCACCCAGGGTCAGGACCCATTTCTGGTGGAAACAGTCTAAATGAAGGGTTTACAAAAAGAACCAAAGAGTCAGAAGCTACAGAGAAAGTACTAACCTGATGTAGCTGCCTCTATTGCTCCCGGAAGCCTGTTATGCCAGCTGTACCTTGTTGCCAGGCTGCCTTTTAAGGGTTCACTCACTGTTTCCCTTGTTATTATCACCTGGGGATGGACTTTGTGTTGAGTTGTTCTAACATCAATGTGATCAAATGGGAAATTACATTTTCCAGAATTTTTGCACAGAATGGTTCTATATTACAACTGATTAAAAACAAACATGGGATTTAGAGGACAGAAGTAAAGTCATAGCTATTATTCTCCAAAAGTTTTTGAAGCCAGGTAGAGTGACAAAGCGATGCCCAGCAGGTACAGTGTGCACTCACCCTCCTCTGCCCCCTCTTCAACTCTTCTTCCCAACTGCCAGCCTTGCTGCTTAGTAGAGGCCCCACACTCACCACCAGAAGCCTAGCTCCACATCCACAGAGGCAAGAGTTCGGGCAATCAATAACTTCCCATAGACTTCCTCCAGGATCTTCCCCTGGGTGGTCTCCTTCAGGCATAGGAGGCCTTGGTTTTTCATGTTTTGTCTGCATTCTACCTCATCCACCTGCACCAGTGCTTCAGGACAGCTGGCTACTGTCTCTTATTCTGATCTTCATCTCCTCCTTCTGGACCTTTGTTTCTCCAACCTCTTCTCATAATTGTATGAGGTCTTTTATTCCAAATACTTATAATGATTGTGATTTCTCAGCTAACAAAGCCCTTTCTAATCTAAACAGGTCCTCGTTCATCTAAGAAGTAGCTATGTCTCCTTTAGTCCAGGAAACCTCCTTATCTATTTTAGTATCCCTCCTATATTCAGAGAGAGGAAGGAAAACAAAGACAGCTAAAATGAAGCTGAATTCTCCATATTAGTGAGGTGGTTTCTGACTCTTCCTCACACATAGAACTCTCATGATAGAAGGCTCAACATTTAGTTTATCTCCGGCCTTTCAAAAAGAGCAACAATAATGTGGTTTTCTGAGCCTTCTGTACAGGATAAACAGAATCTGTCTTGATTGATTTGCCCTGGCCAACTAACATGGACATGGTCCTGGTCAAGGCTGAACAAGAGGCATGGTCTAATGACAAGGGTCAGTGTTAGGACAAGAAAATATAGTTTGGTAGGATCTGTGGGCAGTTACACTGTTCTAATTCAAGCTAAATTAAGCAAAACTGGTAACTTAGTATTTTATACAATTGCCAATTCCAATGGCGAGTACTGTTTCAAGTGTAGCTAGATTGGGGGGGAGCATCTTGCATACCATTTCTTAATACTGTTTTTCTAGAATTGGCTTAATTCTTAAGTAGGCCTTTTCCTAGTGGCAAGGAAGGAAGGAAGGAAGGAAGGAAGGAAGGAAGGAAGGAAAGAAGGAAGGAAGGAAGGAAACAGTTGAGTCCCAGGTCAGTTCCCGAATCATTCATCATAGCTAGCAATAGTGGGGTTAGAACTGAGTCATACACTGTATTTGCTAGAGTAAGGACAAACTTCCATAGCAGAGAGTGAAAATATGATTTAATGGCTTCAAGCAAATAGAGGCATACTTCTCTCTCATCTCACAGCTGAGGCAGGACCACCACTATAGAGCTGGTCTATAAGAGCTACAGCAGGATGACTGCAGCCAGTTGCAGGGGTGAGGGTGAGCCCAGCTGACCCACTGTCAACAGTGGGCCACAGGAAGAGTTCCCAGTGATACTTGAGCAGTGGAAAACAATTCACCATAGAACTCTTACCTGGTTTAAACTTCACTGGCAGAAGATAAATTCTGGTCTTGAGACTCATGGATCCAACCTTTACAGTTATGGTGTCCAATACAGTGGTTACAAGCCACTGTCTATTACAAGATTATTTAATAGGAAATGAAGGTGGTTACTGAGGACTTGTGATGGAACTAATGTAGATTGACAACCTGAATTATTTATTTATTTATAATCTCAGGGGTTGAACTCAGCACCTCACCCATACTTTACAAGTATGCTACCACTGAGCTGTCCCCCCAAACTCTTTTTTAAAAAAGTTTTTTTAAAACAGAGTCTCACTAAGTTACACAGGCTACCTCTGGCCTTTAACTTTTGATCCCCCTGCCTCTGCCTCCCAAGTCAATGGGATTATAGGCATGCTCCACCTGCAGGTAAAAAAATTAGCATTTGGATTGAATTATGCCCCAAATGTAAAGTACATATAGGACTTTAAACACTTGCTACAAAACAAAGTGTAAAATATCTCATTAATACTTTTTGTATTGATTACAAGCTAAAATAATACTCTGGGCATATAAGTTTAAAGTAATTAAAATTGATTTTATTGATTTATTTTACTTTTTCTAATGTGACTTCTAGAACCATACACATGTGACTCATTACAATGGACAGTGCTGCTTTGACATCTTCTCAGATCAAGTTCTCCAAAGTAGTACCTACTTCCCCATATCAGTGATTATGTCCTCAGATTATGTCCTCCAGAATCTTGTAACAAAACAATTATGACTAATCATTAGGCTTTGGGTAAAAGTAAAAGCAACAACAACAAAACAAAAAAAGTAGAAGAAAAGAAAGCAAACCAATTAGAAAATCTATTGATTAGCATACTTCTGAACTCAAATCATCTGTTTGAACCTATTTTTCCTTTGCCTTCCTCATGCAAATCAATGCCTGTCAACAAAAGATAATATATCTGAACTTTTCAGGAATGCATAAAATTCTCATTTTTTGCCTTTTCTATTGGTAAGACAAGATCAAACAACTTTTCATTCATTCAAGAAAAAGATAGCTAAATCAAGATCTAAGACATTTATTAAGTTAAAAAGTAATTGCCATTCAACCTCAATCTCCAAACAGCACTTTAATTATTTTGCTCATTTCTATATTCAGACATCACCTAGATTCTAAAATCATAAAATAAAGAGATTAGAAAAGCCTATTTTGTATAAACTTTGTGAGCCTGATACACTAAAATCTACCAGTATGCATTGAGGAACTAGTCTGGGACAACATTTAGGGGCCTTCTGGAGTAAGTGCCTCCCCCACACCAATGCTTATATTTGCAGCCATGTCTGTTTGACATGACTCTGCCCCTCCCTAACCCCTTGCTGACTGGACAAGGAGTTTTTTTCTGACCAAAGCTGACCAATCAGAATCTGTCCCTGGAATTTAGCATCAGGACACAGAAACTTAGATTGCTTCTGGTTTCTGATAGGTACTTAAACAAGGAGATAAGGAAAAGCAGAGGCTGGGATCACATTATAGTTTGAATCTGGAATATCACCCAGAGGCCTATTTCTTAAAGACTTGTTCTTCAGTGTGGTGCTATTGGAAGCTAGCAGAAATCATTAAATGGTGAGACCTAATGAGATGTCTTGTGTTCCTAGGAGACATGCCCTCAAAGGAGATATTGGGACCCCAGTTCTCCTCTTCTTCTTCTGTTTTGCTTCCCAGCCACCCAGAGGTGAGTAGCTTCCTCTGCCTCTCACTCCCACCATGATATGCTTCTTCACTGCAGACCCAAAAGCAATGGAGCCAATTAGCCATTGACTGAAACCTCCAAATCTGAGCCAAAATAAATCTATTTTTTTTAAGTTGATTGTCTCAGGCATTTTACTATAGTAATGGGGAGTCAGGGCATAGTAAAATAATCTACCATAAGAGCAAGAAAAAAATTAAGTTGCTACTAAAAGAAACAAAGTCAAGAGATCAAGCACAGTAGGAAAGATAAAGCAAGTAACACTGGATTTCAACTTTATAGTTTCTATCCTTTCTATTTACCTTATCTCTATAATTACTACTCTATAGTTACTAGGGATACCTCTAGATGTTCTATAAATTATTCTCTTTGTTTTTGTTTCTGATTTAAAATAATTTGAATGAGTTTCTGTTCTGACTACCAAGTTATTCCTGATTTAGCCAACCAGGCACTGGTGTTCCTTGCCCATTATGAGATTATTCAATAAAAAATTAGTTATAGGAATTAATTAACAAGAAATTAATAAAATGATAAAATGTAGTACCCTGGTAGAAAAAGACAGATTGTCTAGATGGGTATTTTAAATTCAAATGAATATATGTGGCACTCATACAACACAATTCCTTTACTATATTAAAAGTAGGAAGAGGAGGTTTTTAAAGAAGAGGAGGGAAATTATAAGAGAAAACAAGGTCACTCCTGACTTTTAAGTTCTTTGCTTCATCAATGTCTACTCTTCATCCTTTCATATTTCTAAGATCCTCCAACTAAAAGTAAAAGGCTTATAAAACAAATATTTTCTAAAGGAAGAGCACAGAATGACTGGTTTATTTATATGAGAGAATGTCAGACTCTCCTTGAGATGAATGGAGGGACTGAGCAATTCCAAAGGGAAAGAAAGTCCAGGTGTGAAAGTGTGATTCTAGAAGAGGGTGCCAGACATTGGAATGATCCATTGGGGTGTGAAAGATTTCCTGAGGCTCTTAAAACATAAATATGGAAAATAATGAAACAGCAACAGAAAAGCAGGAATTCATGAATTAATGAGTAGTTTGTGAGTATCTCATGAGAGCTCAACATTATTTAAGGTTGTTGGAGAGATCAGCAGAAAAACACATTGATCCTGACATACAGAGAACGACAATTGAGTTAACAAGATAACTTTAATACCAGTCATTCCTTGAACATAGGACACTGAGGTGGATACCTTGGGACTGAGTCCAAGAAAAGGGGTGGGACGCAGAGTATTTTTTTTACATGGGAGAATTAATGGCAGGTTTATATGCTAATGAGTATGATTCAGTATAGAAGGAACCAAAGGATGCTCCAGGGAAGAAGAGGAAGGACTGACTGTTGGAGCACATCATTGAGCAGATGGAGGGAGCAGGACCCAGTGCACAAGTGGGTGCCTGGCCTCATCTAAGCTCACCCATAGTTAGCAAGAGAGATGCTAGCAGGTAGGAGATGTGGAGGTAACTTGCACAGGTTCAGGTTTATACTTCGAAACTGAGAATTTAGGACGTGAGTGAGAGTGAAGCAGGATTCCAGAGTGGGAAGGTGTGAGGGAAGGTTATCTTTCACAACCCATATTGAATTCATCAATAACTCTTGTTAGATTTACCTTCAAATTATATCCAAAATTTAGCCACTTCTTGCCAGTCTTACTGTTGCATTATCATCTCTTGTCTGGATTCTTTCAACAACCTTATTCCTAGTCTCTGTCCTTCTGCCCTGGTCCCCTGTCAGTACAGTCTTAACCCAGGGAGACCTTTTTAGAACATCAACCAGGACACGTTCCTTTTGTCTTTACAACCCCCAAGGGCTTGCTGTCTCCCTTAGAGTACTAGCCAAACTCCTTATTGAAAATGTAAAGCCCTTGCTTCGGCTGTGTTGTCTCCAGCGCACTTTCTCTTCCTTCGCTAGATTGTCTTGTTAACTCTTCTTTAGCTACCTTCGCCTTTTTGAACTTCTTTGAACATTCCTGGGATGATCCCACCTTAGCATCTTTGGCTTTGGCACTGCTGTTCATCCCAAGATATCCACATGGCTGGTCCCTTTGCTTTCTTCAGGCTCTACACAGATATATTCAGTGAAGTGTTCCTGGGCCCTGTTGTCTAAAATTGTGATCCCTCTTCCTGACATGTCCTATTAACTTTTCATGCCTGCTTTTCCTCCCTAACACCACCATATAACATACAAAATCTTTTACATAGTTATCATGTTTATCATTGGTCTTTTTCATTAAAATGTAAATTTCATGAGAACAGGGATTATTGCCTGCTTGGGATTACTGCTTCTCATAATCAACAAGTGTCTATTCATTGGAATCCATATTAGTTCCAATGACTGAAGTCATATACTAAAACTCTGTGTTTTATAGACTGAGAAACTGATGCATAAAAGTACTGAAGTTGGCTGGGCATGGTGACACACCCCTATAATCCCAATTTGGGAGGCTGAGACATGAGAATCACAAGTTTGAGGCCAGCTGTGGCCTGTCTCAAAGGAAAAAATACTAAAGTTACCCACATTAATATGACCCAAATTAGAACATGAGCCCTGATTCTCATGATTGAGTTTTTTCCACAATACCAGGAATTTTCCGCCATTAGATTTAGAATTTAGAGTTTTTTACATGAATGTTTTTCCCCAGTGGGAGAAATCAGGGCAACAAGCAAAGAATCATTTTCCCTCAAGTTGACTCCATACATATATTTAAATTATCATTTCGTATTTGTACAAATACACTAAAATAAATGCAAAAAGATGATCACTGCAATATTATAGGTAAGACCAGAAATTGGGAAATCCTACATGTCCATTAATACAAAACTGATTAAATGAATTATTTTGCATCCATATAATTGAATATCTCAGCAGACATGAAAGAAATTGAAGAAGGTTCATAAGGACTTATTTGGAAATCATATCTCTAAGATATATTATATTCTCCACAATATCTTGTTTATAATCTCCAGACCCCCTCCAAAACCCTAGAAACTATAAGTTGCTTCTTGTTGTTGTTGTTGTTATTGTTTTTAAACTTAATTGATAGCAAAATCTGACCCATCTTAAACTCACTTGGCAATGAATACTTAACCTAAAATGAGAATATATAAAATCCTAATTTATCTTACTTGGTGTAACATCTTCTAGTGCAAAAAAAAATTAACATGCTTAATTATGGAGTGCTCCCATGACCCCACTAGGAATGCTATGAGATATTTGTTGTGTGCTCTGTATTACTACTCTAAACCCCAAAAGATTCTGAACTGTCAACAAGGAATTATGGCCTACACTAAGTGAAAATACAAGATGTACAATGGTGTCTGTGGAATTATCCAATTTACATAATTTAAAAACACATGATGTTATATGTCTGGAAATTCTGAAAGGAGCATATATTTTTTATAGAGCAAGAATTTACAGTAGCTATTTCTAAAGAGTACAGGGAAGTGCAGAAGAGCTCTGTTATCACAGGAAGTATCTCTTCTCCTGGGGCCTTGGCAGCAGCAGGAGGGAGCTTCTGGATCTTTCTCTGAAATACTGCCCATGAAATGGTTCAAATCCAAGTACCTTGCATTGCTGCATGTCTCAATGAAAACTGCACTCTCTAGAGTGAGAGGCTTAAATTCATCTGAAGTCACATCTTCTGTGGGTGGGGATTAGGGTGAGAGGTGCAAGGAGGTCTCCTTTGCCTGGTGTGCAGATGGCACTTCCCCAAAGGAAACAATGCTGAGGATGGTGCCCATAATTAGGGGATGACCTGCAGGGCAGGCAAAAACAGATATGACAAACACATGGGACAGGGCCTGACCTGACTCTATCTGCTACCAAAATGCCTTTTTGTTACTGGAAAAATCTCTTATGCCCTCTGGGATTTGTTTTCTATCTAGGAAGTGGGAAGAATTTCTTGGCTTTCAGAAGCCCAATATTTTTTTGATGGACTAAATACTATGTCTCACAGACTTAGAAGTTCATGTGAATCACCCAGAGATCTTATTAACAATACAAGTTCTGATTCAACAAGTCTGTGATGGCTTGTATAAACAACCAGGTGATGTTGAAGTTGCTGGTTAACAAAACCAAATTTTCAGTAGCAAAGCCCCAGAGCATTACACTGTGTCTTACAGGTGATGAGACCACTTGGCCAAAGTAAGCAAATTTTGAGTTGTAAATGGTTTACTTTATAATAGTGATAATACTGCTCAAACATTTCCTGGTGACCCAATCTCTTACATACATTGAAAACCTAGACTCAGCCATTAATTGTTAAGGAAAGTGATTTTGGTTTAATCATTAATATAATCATTAATCAGTAAACCAGCTGAGTGTATCCACATACTAATTCTGTGAAGTATTACCTAAGAGCTTTACCTCCAATTATATTTGGTATGGAAGAAACAAAGGATTTTAACTTTCACTCAGAGCTTTAAAAAGATAATCATTTCTCATAGTTTTCTGATTAATGTAAACTTCAGAGAGTTTTTTTGAGCTGTAAATCAATCCATTGTCCAATAATACCCGGATATTAACCAACAGAATTTAGCTTGGAAGGCTCCTAGAGAAGAGCTAGATTTTCATTTATAGCTACTCAGAGTTAAGTACGAAGATGAGTTTCAATAAATAATTAATCCTAATGGAACTGGGGCTTTCTAAAATGAGTTGAGTACAGCACTAAAAGTATCACTATGAGTTTATGTAAAGTTCTCCCTACATTAGGAAGTCAAATCCCCTCTGATAAACTTGGTATTTAGTCTACATTGGGTATAATTTTAGAAGTACTCTCCTGTCAGATATTTTCCAGATAATGCTTTTAGACTAGAAACCACATCAGAAAACTGAACTAGTTGAGACATTAATTACCTCAAATGAACCATTTCCCCTCTTACCCCCGCTAGGTTTCTTCCATTCTGTGACTTCTTGTGGGCATACTTTGGGAACACAGGAGACTGAGAAAACCAAATCATCCTGAAATTTACTGAAGGATGATTTGGACATTTTGAGTTATAATTCACTTGAAAGACATGAAGTAGAATTTTTTTAACCTTCAAAAAGGCAGCATTTTGTCCTATGTGGGTAGTTTAGAAACTGAGGGACCATGTGATACTACACAGTCATAGATTTTAAATAAAATAACCTTAAAGAAAGGGTTTCGAAGTAATGTTGTTGTTGTTAGGTGCCGTCGAGTCAGTATCCGACTCATAGCGACCCTCTGTGCAACAGGGGAAACACTATTGTCAGTGCTTCTCTGCTGTTCATAGGGTTTTCAATGGCAGATTGATTTTTTGGGAGGGGCTTGCCAGGTCCTTCTCCCAAGCCTACAGCTTCTGGTGTTCCCAGGCGGTCTCCCATCCAGGTACTAACCAGGCCTGACCCTGCTTAGCTTCCGAGATCTGACGGGATCGGATGCCACAGGGCTACCGCTGCAGGCCTTCAAAGTAATAAGAGACAATAAATAAATAAGTGCATCGATATTTAATATGATGGGTGGTAGTAAGAAAAGTCTGGAACTGCTCAGCTTGGAATGCTAGCTCTTCCCACCTAAAGACAGGAAGAGGAGCAAACCTTCTGTATCTGGCCACAGCTGGCATTCCCAGAGGTCTTAGGAGCCCAGTGGAGTCTGGCTGGAGATGTGCAGCTCCAGCACGTTCAGAGTAGAGGGAGATGTAAAGTGTCAAAAGTGTAAAATGCTCTTACAGAATCCTATAACAATGCAAACATTTTCAAACATTATTCTTTTTTTAACAGAGTCTGGCCATGTAGCCCAGGTTTGCCTCAAACTCTCTATCCTTGCACCTCATCCTCCTGAGTTCTAGTGTTACAGATATGTGCCACCACGTCCAGGGATCAAACATCTATTTTTCAAAATGCTTTCACCATAAAGGTTTCTTTCTGAAATAGGTTATTGAATGTTGTTGTTGTTGTTAGGTGCTGTCGAGTCGAGTCCGACTCATAGCGACCCTATGTACAGCAGATCCGAACACTTGCAGATTCTGTGCCAGGCAAACGATCTTATTTATGTTTAAGCCCATTGTTGCACACACTGTGTCAATCCATCTGGTGGAGGGCTTTCCTCTTTTGCATTGACCTGCCACTCTTCCAAACATGATGTCCTTCTCCAGGGATTGTTCTCTCCTGACTACATGTCCGAAATATGTAAGACGCAGTTTGGCCATTTTTGCTTCCAAGGAGCACTCTGGTTGTACTTCTTCTAGGACAGATCTGTTGGTTCTTTTGGCAGTCCATGGT
>VMDO01008213.1:0-85617 GCA_007922755.1 Pedetes capensis | reverse complement strand
AAAAAAGGAAAAGAAAAAAGTAAAAAACTGGACCTGAGGTTAGGTCACACTTGTGTGAGATTGGTTGCCACATAGTTGAAGTAGAAGTGGATATGGGGGATATGAAGTGGGGTCCATAGAGTGTCAGTTGTAACCCCCAAACCATTCTGTTATTATATTAAAGGCTTTAGATTTACTCACTATAGGTATTTAGACATCAGGGCATATGTGTGGCTATATCTGAGTAATTTAGGAGTTTTTCCCTGTAGAAAGCAAGAGTAGTAATGACACAATCCAAGGAGACACGAGAGAGTACCCATGGGGTAAGATGTGACAAAAATACAGACATTCCATTAAGATTAATATTCCTCTAGTCAATGACTTTGGATTTTGCCCTTTAATTCAAGCATTTAAAATGTATTTAAACTATAATATCAGGTAAAAGAAACACATGGAAATTATGTCAAATTCTTACACAGTAGTAAAATGTGAGAAGCATAAAAATAAGACAAAAAGTATGAAATCCAATTAAAATTTCACAGGAAATTTTTCTGCAAGAATATATTTAGTTAAAAAGCCTAATCACAATTTTTCAAATAAAATTTACATTTGTATTTGCATTTTATTTCTTTCTTAAGACATTAGTTTATCATGTACATACTTAAATAATATTATACATATAAATTGTTAAAATATAAGAATATACACATATGCATACATTTATACACATGCTTAGAATTCTTTCCCACTTTTCATTTAGCTTATTAAAAATGAATACAAACAGACTCTGAGCTCCAGGACTGTCTAAGAGATTATAGCCTGTAGCAGCTTTCAAGATAACAGCATCTTCAACCAGAGGAGTTCTGACTTCTCGGTCAGGCTGTTTGAAGTTCCCAAGGCTTGGGGAGAGGGTGGTCTTTTCATAAAAAGCCAGTATTTCAAAGAAAAGACATACCTTTTTTCCCCCTCTTTAGTGCAAAGATTTGAAAATGTTCTGAAAAGGGAAAGAAAATATCTTTCTTTTAAAATGTAGTATTTTTCTGAAGAGACCCATCCCTCTGCCTGGCAGACTCCAGACCTGCTCCCTGTTGAGGCCTCTGCACTTTCAGGATATGGGGCATGGCCCCAAATTGGCCATCCCTGCTGGATTCTTGTCATGGTGACCATCTCAAATCCAACTATATTGAAAGGCTCTCTTATTTCAGGATGTTTATTCTCTGAACATATAAATTATGTTTGCATTATCCCTATTGTTTGGTTATAGTAGATTATTTATTCTTAAATATTCATAAACTACTTTCATCTGGATTTTGTAATTTCTATTTAAAAGGATGATGTGATTTAAATAGGATAAAACCACACTACATTGTAATATAGCATTTTTCTTTTTAAATCCTCAATGCAGATACTAAAGGTAATTATCCTTCAAGAAAAAGACACCTGGTGCCTGAAAACATACTAAGTCTTGGGCAAGTTACTTAACATCTTAAAGTTGTTGCTGTTGTTCGGTGCCGTCGACTCGAGTCTGACACATAGCAACCCTATGGACAGAAGATCAAAACACTTGCCAAATATGTGCCTGGCAAACAATCTTATTTATGTTTAAGCCAATTGTTGCAGACACCGTGTCAATCCATCTGGTGGAGGATTTCCTCTTTTGCATTGACCTGTCACTCTCCCAAACATGATGTCCTTCTCCAGGGATTGATCTCTCCTGACTACATGTCCGAAATAGGTAAGACATAGTTTGGCCATTCTTGCTTCCAAGGAGCACTCTGGTTGCACTTCTTCTAGGACAGCTCTGTTGGTTCTTTTGGCAGTCCATGGTATATTCAATAGATGCCTCCAGCACCACAGTTCAAAAGCATCAATTCTTTTTCTGTCTCCCTTGTTCAATGCCCAGCTTTCACAACCATACAATGCGACTGAAAATACCATAGCATGAGTCACATGCACCTTCGTCTTCAATGTGACATCTTTGCTTTTCAATACTCTAAAGAGATCTTTTGCAACAGCTTTTCCTAGAGCAATGCGTCTTTTGATGTCCTGACTGCCGCTTCCACGGGTGTTGATTATAGAGCCAAGCAAAGCAAAATCTTGGACAACCTCAGTCTTTTCTCCATTTATTGTGAAGTTGCATGCTGACCCAGGCGTAAGGATTTTTCTCCTCTTGATGTTTAGTTGCAACCCATGTTGAAGGCTGTGATTTTTGATCTTCATCAGTAAATGTTTTAAATCCTCTTCACTTCAGCAAGCAGAGTTGTGTCAACTGCATAACGCAGGTTGTTAATGAGTCTTCCTCCAATCTTGATGCTGCGTTCTTCCTCATAAAGTCCAGCTTCTCGGATTATTTGCTCAGCATATAAATGGAAGAGATAGGGTGAAGGTATACAACCCTAGCACACACCTTTCTCAAATTTAAGCCATGCAGTGTTTCCTCGTTCTATTTGAACAACTGCCTCCTGGCTCATGTACAGATTTCTCACCCATTTTCTGAAGTATTATCCATAATTTACTATGATCCACACAATCAAATGCCTTTGCATAGTCAATAAAACATAGGTAGACATCTTTCGGATATTCTCTGCTTTCAGCTAATATCCACCTGACATCAGCAATGATGTCCCTGCTTCCCTGCCCTCTTCTGAATCCCACTTGATTTTCTGGTAATCCCCGTCTATACACTGCTGCAGTCCCATCTGAATGATCTTTAGTAGAATTTTGCTTGTGTGCAATATTAATGATATTGTCCAATAGTTTGCATATTCAGTTGAATCCCCTTTTTGGGGAATAGGCACAAATATGGATCTCTTCCAGTCAGTTGGCCAAGTAGCTGTTTTCCAAACCTGTTGGCACAAACATGTTAACACCTCCAGGGCTGCATCTGTTTGTTGAAACATCTCTATTGGTATCCCATCAATTCCTGGAGACTTGTGTTTCTCCAGTTCTTTCAAGGCAGCTTCCACTTCATTCTTCAACACCATTGGTTCCTCTTCATATGCAACCTCTTGGAATACCAATTCTTTCTTGTATAATGACTCTGTGTATTCTTCCCACCTTCTTTTGATGTTTCCTGCATCATTTAATATTTTCCCTATAGAATCTTTCACTCCTGCCACTCGAGGCTTGAATTTTTTCTTCAATTCCTTAAGCTTGAGAAACACAGAGCGTGTTCTTCTCTTTTGGTTTTCTGCCTTCAGCTCCTTGCACATGTCATTATAATATTTGTTTTTGTCTTCTTGAGCTGCCTTCTGAAATCTTCTGTTTAGTTCCTTACCTTCATCATGTCTTCCTTTTACTTTAGCTGCTCTACATTCAAGGGCAAGTTCTACTGTCTTTTTTGACATGTAATTTGGTCTTTTCTTTATTTCTTGTCTTTTAAAGAACTTTTTGCTTCCTTTTTGAATAATATCTTTTATGTCATGCCACAACTCTTTTGGTCTCCTATCATTTGTGTCTAATGTATTAAATTTATTTTTGAGGTGGTCTCTGAACTCAGGTGGGATATACTCAAGGTCATACCATGGCTCCCCTACACTTGTTCTAATTTTCTTCAGCTTCAGTTTGAACTTGCATATGAGAAATTGATGGTCTGATCCACAGTCAGTACCTGGTCTTGTTTTGACATTTTTTACAGAGCTTTTCCATAGTCTCTTTCCACATATGTAGTCAGTTTGATTCCTGTATGTTCCATCTGGTGAAGTCCATTTGTATAGTCTTCATTTATGATATTGAAAAAATGTATTTGTAATGAAAATGTCATTGGTCTGACAAAATTCTATCATATGATCTCCAGCTTTGTTTCTGTCACCAAGACCATATTTTCCAACTACTGAGCCTTTTTCTTTGTTTTCAACCTTTGCATTCCAGTCACCAGTGATTATCAGTATGTCTTGATTGCATGTTTGATCTATTTCAGATTACAGAAGCTGATAGAAGTCTTCCCTCTCTTCATTTGTGGCCTTAGTGTTGGGTGCATAAATTTGAATAATAGTCATATTAACTGGCCTTCCTTGTAGATATATGGATATTATTCTATCACTGACAACATTGTATTTCATGACAGATCTTGAAATGTCTTTTTTGATGATGAGTGTAACCCCATTTCTCTTTAGTTTGTCATTCCCAGCATAGTAGATCATATAATTATCTGACTCAAAATGGCCTATGCCAGTCCATTTTAGCTCACTGATGCCTAGAATGTCAATGTTTATGCACTCTATTTCTCTTTTAATGATTTCCAATTTTCCTAGATTCATACTACATACATTCCATGTTCCAATTATTAATGGATGTTTACAGTTGTTTCTCCTCATTTTGAGTCATGCCACATCAGCAAATGGAGGTCCCTGGGGCTTTACTCCATTTCTGTTATCATGGTAGACTCTACTTGGAGGAGGCAACTCTTCCCCAGTAGTCTTTTGAGTGCCTTCCAACCTGGTGGGCTCATTTTCAGGCACTGTATCTGACAGTGTTTCTTTGCTATTCATAGGGATCTCAATGGCTAGTTGTTTCAGGAGTGGTTCGCCAGGTCCTACTGCCTAGTCTATCTTAGTCTGGAAGCTCAGCTGAAAACCTGTCCACCATGGGTAAACTTGCTCGTATCTGAGGTACCAGTGGCAGAGCTCTCAGCCTCATCACAACACACAAGCCCCCACAGTGCAGCAAACTGACAGATGTGTGGGGGATCTTAAAGTTATATTTTCTCATTTATCAGATGAAACCATGTCATAGGATTATTGTGGAAATTACATAATATGATGTATACAAAGTACTGGTCATAGAGAAGACATCAACCTATACCATTCCTTTTCTCCATCATTTAGCTGTGGAAATAATCACTCTAATACGGAATCTCAAGCTCTTTATTTTATGTCTTGGTAAAACAGAAAGTAGTGTCTACATCAGATGGTTGTAGGAAAAAGAATTGAAGTAACTGATATATAGAAAGCATTTGGCATAGTCTTGCCTGGTGACAATTACTCCATGCACATTTGGTATTAAGAGGGGGAAGTCAGCCATTGCACAACAACTTCAATCTCACCATTATCACTAGTAATAAGACTAAGTGGCACCTGAGCTTTGCATGACATTGTGTTAGGTGCTGCATGTTGCAATGTGAGGGATCACTGGCCTCTAAGGAGTTGGGGCATACATGAACGGAAGATGAAGGTTATGAGAGATGAGCAGTAATCAGTGACTAATACCGACTTTAAGCATCGTAGGCATAGAAAGGAAGGCAATATCTCTGCTAATAGAAACATTTAGGGAAGACAATACATGGGTCCTAATGTTGAAGAAAAGGCAAGGTGTATTTACATGGTAAAGAATAAGACATTTCATTAAGGGAATAATGAGGAAATGATAGAAATGTACATGATGTTTTAGAAAACAAAGGACTGATCAATTTGTCTAGGGAAAGGATCATATAAGGGACTCATCAGGAGTGAGCACAGGAGCCCAAGAAGGGCTCAGTCCTGAAGAGCCTCAAGGTCCAGGCTTAGGGGTTTCATTTCCTTACACAGGAAAAGGTCAATGGGAGGGTTTTGAAAAGAAAAATGACAGGTAGAAATATTTTAGGAAGACTAAATACAATGCATTTAATATTTTCTTAAAATTTCCAGTAAAAATTTCTTCAAAAGTAAATGTGTAAACTTCATAATTATTACTTATTTATAACTGCAAATAAATTTCTTAAGATGTAGTTTCACTATGAAAAATTATCATCTCTCCTAACGTACATTGCAAAGCAAAGACCTAAGGAAAAGCTAACTTTTAATTCTGGCTTAATTGGGGATACAATCCTTGCCCTCTTCCACTTTTCGCTTTCCTTACCATTTACACTTTCTCTCTCAATGCCCATTCTTATCTCTCTCTGCTTTTGTTTTTGTCTCAGAGAAAGACAGAAACATTTACTAAAGATGTGTGCTTTATAATTGATTATAAAATCTTCTGTAACAGGCCATAGAATTTTTGACAAAACACAGCAGCACTCTGGGAGAGAAAAAGGAAAAGGAAGAAAAAAAAAGCAATAACAGGAGGTATCAAGCACATAGGCCCACTTTGTATTCACTAAATCAGGAACAGACATTTAGGGAAATAAAAATAAAGATCAATCCTTTTTTGGGAGATTAATTGTAGGAAAATTTGAAACCATAAAATTAAACCAGTGCTCCATCCTTGGAACTGTCCAGCACAGCCTGGATATAGGCAGCACTTGGCCATCATGTGTTCAGCCAGTGAACGCATTTTATTAGGGACATTTCTATGTGCCACACAGTGTGTAATGGCAGAACTAGGTCTCTTATAAAGATCTGAGCTCAGCACTCAGTCAGAAAATTTTAAAAATAGAAAGATGAGTGCTTTAGTTCTTGCTGCCATGACAGAAATAAGAGGCTGTATCAGTAAGCAATAGATGTTTATTTTCTTACAGTTCTGGGGAATGGAAAGTCCAAGATCCATGTTTTGGAAGAGTCTTATTCCTGATAAGGGCATGCTTCATGGCTCACAAATGGCTTTTTTTCTCCTCAAGAATAGAGCTCTGGTGTCTCTTTCTCTTCTTGTAAGGTCGCCAGATCACCAGATTAGGGCTCCACCCTTATGACTTCATTTAATGTTAATTGTTGTTGTTGTTGTTGTTAGGTGCTATCAAGTGGGGTCTAACTCATAGTGACCTTCATAGGGTTTTCAATGGCTGAATGTTTTGGGATTGCTTTGAGAGTGGACTGCCACATGTCCCTCTCCCATTTTTGCAGTGCTGGGGACAGAACTGAGGTTTTCAGAAAGTGCAGAGCAGCATTCTACCAACCCCAGTCCTTAACTTTAATTTCCTCCTTATAAACTTTCTCTCCAAATTTAGTCACATTGGATGTGAGGGCTTCAACCTATGAATTTGAAGAGAATACAATTCTGTTGATTACAAAGGATAATTTGAGTCCAACTTCCAGTTTGATAAACAACTACCTGTGTGTCCTTTGGTTGACCATTTAAATTTTCTGGGTCGCAAATTCCTCATGTGTATGAAGGAGGAGGATAGAGGGATATTGTTGGGCAAAGAAATTCTAAGGACTTGGTTGCTTTAATATGTTTAGATTTAATCACTATAAATTTTAGTATAAGTTGATTTCATAGACATGCAAAAGAAATGAGAGAAACCGTGGGAGAGCCCATAGAAGGACAATTACATTATGGCAGTATTTCAGCCAGCAGCTGGCATTAGGTGGTAGAGGCAGCAGACTGGGCCAGCAGGCTTCAAGCTGAGATGTGATTGCTCATTTAGTTTAAAAATATCTGGATCCTTTTATCCAGAAGTTTATCCTTTCTGCAACACAAACACACAAATATTCCACCACAGATTTTTGGACAGGAACTAAAGTATATGCCACATTCCACAGCTGCATTCTGACCCACTCTCAACATTAATCTTTGAACACATTCTTATTGGCAACAAATTCTTTGCAGCTATCATTATCAAAGTTTAGTGAGATACAGATCACTTTGTACCTTTTCTAGAATGACTAAAAATTTTCAAAAGTCAAGAATTACAGATTTAGCAAGCTTTTCAGAGAAACAGGGATAAATCTTGTTTAAGATTATTTTAAACTGAGATCAAAGGGGTGATTTCTAGTTGATGAAGAAGCTTTGAAATGTAAGCACTTTGGGTCTAGTGAAAAAATATGACAGTAATTGTCATAGTACCTTTTTGTATTCCATTGTATAATATAGTATTAGAAACAAAAGTTTCTGTTATCTGTTTTATTATAGCCACTTGTCTCTCAGTCCAGCAGATCTATGATCACTCATAGCTCTGGGGATACTGAAGGGAAAGAAATCCTACAGACAAAGGTGAAAAATTAAGCAGTGCAGGAGTAAGGATTATCAGATGGATTTTCTCCATCCAGCATCCTAACTAGTAATACCTTTTGCCTCTTTAAAGTAACTATTTATTTGCCCTGATATGGACAGAGAACATTTGCTTTGGCTTAAAAAAAAAAAAAAAAGAATGTGTGCTCTAATGGAAGAATCAAATTATATCAGAAAAGGAAGCACTTTAAGCTTTATTGCTGTAGATCACTCTGCCTCCAGCTGTGAAACTGATTGATGTTTAAAGCCCCTGAGGAACCAGCAGCTGTGGAGGCTGATTCAAATAAGAAAAAGAAAGCATGTGAGTGTGCATGTGGGTGTGAATGAATGGGTGTGCAAGTGTGTGTAGGTGGAATAAGGAACTGTATGAGTAAAATTTATTTTCACAACTTTCCTCTAAAGATTTTTCATAAAATTCTTTTAAAATAGATTGAAATTTAGATAGACATCTAATAGATATTTGAAAGAATATGGAAAAAATGTACAGATATGTATGTGTATTTGTTGATATATATATATATATATATATATATATATATATATATATATATATATATATATATGTGAGAGAGAGAGAAAGAGAGAGAGAGAGAAGAGAGAGAGAGAGACAGAGAGGAGAGAGAGAGAGAGAGAGAGAGAGAGAGAGAGGGAGACAGAGAGAGAGACTCTATGCTCAATTAGATCAATTCTTTACTTTTATGCCACAAGATCTCAGAAGCTAAGCAGAATCAGGTCTGGTTAGTTCTTGGATGGGAGACTGCCTGAGAACACCACGTGCTGTAGGCTTTGGAGAAGGAACTGGCAATCCATTTCCAAAAATAATCAGCCATTGAAAACCCTATGAACAGCAGAGAAGCACTGACTTTAATAGTGTTTCATGTGTTGTACATAGGATCGCTATGAGTTGGACACCAAGTCAATGACACCTAACAACAACAATAGCATATCACCAAATGAAGAACAGATAAATGTTACAGATATCAAGAGACATTATAAGTAGCAAGATTCTTGGTTTTATTTAAAATAGACTGCCCTAGATTAGAACAGAGAAATATTCAATAAGTAATTGCAATGTATAATCAAATTGGATTGGATTAGATTGGATTAAATTTAAAAGATGCTTACACTAGATGTATCTTTTCATTCTTGTACTCAGGTTATTATGGAGAAGAACAATGCATGTCTGAGAGATGCTACTCTCATCAAATAATACAAATATTTGTTAATCTTGCACTTTCTCTGAGCATTGCAGCTGGAAACACAAAGGTTGGATGTCAAAGACGCTTTGCACGTGTGATCTAGGTGGCAACTAATGTAACATTTGGCATGGGTTTACATTTCCATAAACATGCTAGACTTTCTTAATCTCTTAAAAAATCTACAGATTTTTTCCACATGTGGACTTTGTGTGCCCATCCAAAAGGACAAAGGTATATGACAAGGATATAATTATATGTACTAAAGAAGTGAATAAGACAAAAAGATTTGGTGTTATTAATATGTAATAAATAAATCTGAGAACAGACAAATTTTGAAAAGGAAGTAACACAGTCCAGCACTTACAATGTAAGCCCCTTTAAAATTAGAACTAACAGTATATATTTTAAAATTTCTAACCAGGTTCTAATCAGTTTAGGATCACCTAGTAAGAACTGGTTAAGAATGCTTAAACCTTCAGATGAATTTTTGTTCTTCAGAGTGTAATGGTGTTTCTAATTGGACTTCTTAGTACTCTTCAGTGAGCACTTTCCCAGAATGGGGAGAAAAACTCTCCTAATCCCATTATAAGCCTGCAGTTTTTCTTCCTGCTGTCTCCTGAAGGCTTTCAGCTTACCTCCTTTTTTAAAAAATATATAATTTTATTCTTGCATGGTGAGTTAAATAGTTTAGACTGATTTCTTCGACCTATTTACCTGGAAATTAATTTAAAAATTTATTAAGAACATTCCAAATAAATGTTTGTGCTTATTTTTCTCTCACTATAACCTTCATATTATTTTAAGCTCCCCTCCCAGAACATGTAAACAGAGCCCTCAAAAGACAGCTGGAAGAGAAATGAGCTGTTTTCAACATAAAAAATAATTGTAAAATTCTGTGTTTGTTGCATAGATAAATATTGCTAGTACCTTCCTAGTGGCATCATTAAAATGGGGGAGAATGTGTCATTATGCAAGATTTGCTTTTAATGATTTTGTTTCTTTTGTGACATGTTCTTTGTTCTTCCACTGAAAATGTTAATATGATTTGTGTTCAGTTCATGTGATGGTGTCCTGTTCTCTTTCTCTTTACACTTCAGACAGAACATTCTTTCTCCTTTCCCTATGGGTCAGGTCACTATCTGTCAAGGCACATGTCTCCTGACTCCTAATCCAATAGGGGAGAAACTGTTGTTATTGTTGTTGTTAGGTGCCCTCCAGTCAGTGTCTGACTCATAGCGACCTTGTGTACAATAGACAGAACACTATTGTCAGTGCTTCTCTGCTGTTCACAGGGTTTCCAATGGCAGATTGATTTGTGGGAGTGGGTTGCCAGGTCCTTCTTCCAAGCCTATAGTATCTGGTGTTCCCAGGTTGTCTCCCATCCAAGTACTAACCAGGTCCGATTCCGCTTCCGAGATCTGACAGAATCGGAGGCCTCAGTGCTACAGCTGCAGGAAGACTATGTCTACAGTTAAGCATAAGATGGAGCTTTAGCTACAGTGCTTGTTCTAGCTTTATTTTTTTTTCTGTGTTAAACTACTTTGTAAGTAATTTTTCATAATGGTTTGTAATACTCCATCTTATGGATCTTGTGTGTTGTATGTTTAGGTTGGGTAATTCTAATTTGTATTATACATAGTGCTTTGATGAATATTCAAATATAAATCTTAGTGTACAGCTCTAATAAGAGCCTTGGCATTAATTTCCAGAAGTAGAGCTATTTGAGCAAAAAAAGTAACTATTATAGATATTTTTGATACATGTTGCCAAATTACCTTTCACAAATGTTTTAACAATTTATAATTCCACTTGCAGTGTATGAGAACATCCATTTCTCTCTACATTCCTTAATATTGAGTATTATTAATATTCTCCCACCTTGGCTATTGAATATTCAAAAGCATCAGTTTGTTTCTTTAATTTACATGTCTTTGATAGCTAGTGGTTTTTACTTTTTAAATATTATTTTTCCACTTGCATTTTCCTTTGTGATAGTTCTGGATGAACATCTTTGTAATTTTTTTAGATTGAGTGGCTTTTCTTTACTGGCCTATAAGAGCTATATAATAAAAACAATACTTATTCTCAGGAAGAAGTAAAGCAGCAAAGCTTTCTGTTCTCAAAGAATGATTCCAGGACTAGCAGTGGCAATGCTTGGAAACTGTTTTTAGAAACAGAAATTCTCAAGTCTCACCCCACTTGTACTGCAAGGTGTGTTTTAGCAATTGTTCCAGGCTTGCAGATGCATGCTGATGTTTGAGAACCATCAAGTTAGAGAGTCAAGATGTCTTCTCTACACAGCAGAATGTAATCACTTGCTCCTGTGGATGTGGGTCACACCTGGTTCGCATAGAGTGAACTCTACGAAATTGATACGTGACTGTTACTTAATTACAAAAATGGCAGTTTGATGTGGTCTGACCAAGTAAATCTCTAATAGTACTTTTAACCAGAGATAATATCTAAAATATTTTAAAACTAGCACAAGTTTGGGACCTTATCAAGTGAATGGGTTTCTGTAGTAGGGCAGTCTTTAACAAGTCCTCTGCTGTGTAGGCATTTTAACAATTTAATTGCCTGAAGAAGAGTTGAGAAAATGAAAGCCCTTGTATAGGGTCTGTTGTTCTGTATTGAAGTACACAATATTTTAGCAACCTCCACAACTGTACATATGCACATATGACTAGGATATCTGCTCTATTTTGTAGCTGTTTTTTTTTTTTTTCTTTTCTCTTTTTTTTTGGCAAAACTGAGAGGCTGAACCTAGGGCTGTGTGGATACTTTGCAAGTGCTCTGCCACTGAGCTGCATCCCTAGCCCCGACAGTTTTAATTTTTTTAATTGAGACAAGGTCTCCCTAAGCTATGCAGGCTGCCTCTGGCCTTGAAACTGAGATCTTCCTGCCTCTGCCACCCAAGTCACTGAGATTACAGGTATTTGCCACCATGCCTGGCTGTAGCAGTGTTCTTAATGTAATTGTATTCCCCTCCTTATATGATTTTAAGCTCCATGAGGTTAGAAATTGTGTCTCTTCATTTCTTACATCCTGTAAAATATCATGTATCTCACAATAAGTTCTCAGTAAGTGTTGGTTGAATGAATATTAATTTTTTTATTGCCTCATTTTGAGGAGGAAGGGGAAAGATTTTGAGACTATGCTGCTTAAATGGAATACACATAAAGAGACGTGAGGAGTCCTTGAGGATTTCATATTGTAATTAGCATGGCTTCTATATTTACCTGTACCTATACTACAGATGATGTAGGGCTGGGATGTAGCTCAGTTGGTAGAGTGCTGCCCTGCAGCCTCTGAGGCCCCGAGTTCAATTCCCAGCACAGCAAAAATGGGAGAAGGGCCTGGCAATCCACTCCCAAGGCAATCCCGAAACAGTCAGCCATTGAAAACCCTATGAGGGTCGCTATGAGTCGGATACCGACTTGACGGCACCTAACAACAACAACAACAAACACACAAGAGGGCTGGGATTTAGCTCAGTTGGTAGAGCACTGCTCTGCAGTCTCTGAGGTCCCAAGTTCGAATCCCAGCACCACAAAAAAAATGGGAGAAGGACCTGGCAATCCACTCCCAAGAAAGTCCCAAAACAGTCAGCCATTGAAAACCATATAAGGGTCACTATGAGTCAGAAACGGCTTGAGGGCACCTAACAACCACTATACACATAAGAGAAACTTCTCCTGTCATAGTTAACTGTTGGTGTAAAGAAATGTTCTCTGGCAACAGAACTGAAAATGAATCTTTCCATTCCTTTCATCAAGAGAGTATTTTTCCCCAAGATCTCGCCTTTGCCTCTGGTACCTCTGTGGGATTTTCTCTGTAAAGTGCACTAAGTCCTGGGCACTTTGGTTTTTGTGCTGATGTCCTTCTAATACTACCTACCAGGCCAAGCACACCTGTGCTCTGAACTCCCATGGAACCTAGTTGTGTCTTTGGGCAAAGACCGAGAACTCCTCTAGCAACTAAGATATATGTGATTTCACGTTTTTTTTTTTCTTATTTTTTGTATAGGCTAGTCCATAATGAATTTACTGATACTGAAGAACATAAACAGAAAAAGACTTTTATGATTTTTAAAGTCTTCTTAACATTTTCTTATAAGTAAATATCTAAATCATTGCTATTTCCCCAAATTCAGCAAGCATGAGTTACTGCACAATATATCATGTTGTTATGACAACTGATGATCTAAAACAAGCAAAACCTGTAAGGATGAAGTATACCATTCAGCCTAATGCATGTTATTCTGTTAAAAAGAAAAGTTATTTTTCCCTTTGCAAATGAGACAATATGATGGGGAAATTAAATTAAATGGTGATGTTATTCCCTGAGGGCAAAACAATTCCATTCAATAAATTAATTTTACATCAGTAACTCTTTCTTTTCTTGAAGCTGACAGTAATAACATGACAGCTTAAAGCTCTAATAAACTTCAAGATCTGTATGACTACTCCACTTGTACAAAGGGGAAGTCAGGAGTATCATAGGTAAGATAATCATTCTCTGTTCATCACAAAGAAGAGAAAATCCTCCAAATTCAATTTGACTAACTGCATTTATTTGATGAAACCAGACACTTAAAATAGTTTTTGACAGCATGTGGTTTGAGTATCCTAACGTTCTCACTCTTTGGGAAGGTCTCTAAACCTCTCTGACATATTACATTAAGCTATTATAAATAAATAACACTTGAAATCTAGAAACCTATCAGAAAAAGAATTCTGTCATCCTAATGAAAAAAAAAAAAGACATGTGGGAGAGTCAGGCACCTGTGATGGGGCCTCCCGTTTAGATAAAATCAGCAAGTACTCATATTTCGGCCTCCTGACTCAGATATGTGCTAGGGTGTCTACATTTTGAGCAATTGAGCCTACCTAAAAGCTACTATTTGTAATGGGCACTGGCAAGAGGGAACTTCGGCTTCGTGTCTTCATTTTCCCATTTCAACCTCTTCTATCCTCATATGAGCCAACAAGAACTAATATTAACCCCCAGGCATAGAAGAAGTCATCTCTTTTACTATTTTTCTCATAAAATCTTTATGTTTCTCTGAAAGTATTTTACAACCATGACAGAAAACATTATCACTGATTCCAGTAGACTCACATTGGCCTAAACCTGGGAATTCAGCCAGAACTGAAGAGCAAGTCTCTTTTTTGCATCCTCTCCAGGGTATGACTTCATCGCTAATACTTTTGTACCCACACACCAAGCCTTAGGTAACAAGCTGGATGTATTGTGTCAAGTATCACTATACTTATCATTTTTTATTCTCAGATGATACTGGTAAATGATTCCTGAATGTAAAAAAATACATTAAATAGAATAAAAAGGAATTTTCAGTTTCTTTGCTGCATTGAGTGGTTCCAATTAGAGGTTGAAGGAATCCCACTGCTTTTTCATCATTCAAGTTTTTGACATAACACATATCCCAGAGGTCGCAAGGTCCTGAAGACTCAAAGAGAGATGTCACCTGTACATCTAAGTAGATTACAGAATTTTGCTAATCTGAAGAAATGTGAGTCCCTCCAAAGCAGGAGACACCACATGCTGCCTATTTTGTACAAAGTACAATTTAATTGCTAAGGTCCTGCAATTATTCACAAATCATTTTGAACAGTGAACAATTAATCCCAAGTCTCCACAACCTTTGCTACAGCTAGGTAGTTATATTTTAAACTGTTTAAGGCAGTCAGCTGTACACATTTTTCAGCTCAGTCTAACAGATTACTCATGCTTTTATCATCTTTATCATCAGTCTAACACAGAAACTCAGGCGTGTGATGGAGTATTGAAGTGCCACGTAAAAGGGGGGAGTAGTTCTACTCCAAAGACTCTCAATCTCTCCCTCTAAAGAGAAGAGCTTTAGATGCCAGCCCTTCTGTGAAGGGTTATGTAGGACAGAAAGGAGCCACTGTTTTTGGTTTCATTATTGAAAACTCCAGTGCCACCAGAGATCAAACAAAACACTCTCATTATGGGAACTTCATTGGGAGTAATTGGTGATTTTATTGCCGAAAATTGTGAAGCTAGTGTAGACTCTACATTTTCTGCTAGGCTCAAACGACCAATACCCACTACAACCCTACATTCAGAATAGATCAGCTCTTATCTCTTAGTTGGTGGATAACAAGATGCAAACAAATGCAAAAAGGTCATACAGGTGATTTCAATTGGCACCTTAAGGCAATTTTAGTCCTGCATAACTATTCTCAGAGGGCTTGTTCAATGGCCCTATTATAGGTATGATTCTGTAACAATATAATTGGCCTAATAACAGTACCTACACTGCTAGTTTTACATTTCAGTTAAAGTCAACAATAGGAATTGCCCACTGTTACTAAGAATGGATGATAGAAATAAAATCCCCATTTGTCTTTTTTGTTTGTTTGTTTGTTTTTGTTTTGTTGTTGTTGAAAAACAATAAAACCCTCTACAATTCTGCTGTGGATTCCTAGTTATATAGAAGTCCACTGTAACTTCTCATTCTTACCGGTTTCCTTAAAGGGTAGAGTCAGTTATACTTCATTCATCATTTATTCACTAGTCAACAAATTCTTATTGGATATTTTCTACTTGCTAGGCATGACCCTTTGACTATAGTGACAAAAAGGAGAATAGACAAAAACACCTGCAAGTAGAAGGCCAGAACAGTCATCCAGACAGGAGTTAGTGGCGACCTAAACCAAAGTAGTAGCAGTAGAGGTGATGACAAGTGATGGGAATTGTGGTTATGATTTTAAAGCAGAGCCAGGATTTCTGGAGCATTTGTGAGATGTAAGGGAAAGAAACAAGTCAAAATTGACGGACTCAATGTTTTTAACTTGTACAAGTGGAAGGATACAGTTGCTATTCACTAAAACAAGGACACCTGGAGGAGGAGCAGAGCCTATCACCGCTGTATTTGTAAAGTAATAAGTTTGATATTTCTTTTTTAAGGCATTGTAATGGAGATGTCATATGTAGCTGGATATTGTACATGAGTACAGAGTTGAAGGAAAAGTTCAAGGATGGAATTATAAATTAGCAAATTGTCAGCATATAAATAATATTAAAAGCCATATGGGTGAATGAAGTCACTAAGAAAGAATGTCGATAGGAAAGAAAATACCTGAGTACTGAGCCCAGGGCTACTCCAATATTGAGAAATTTGAATGATTAGGCAATAATTATGAGACAGAGTCCTTGCTCAATTGGGCCCTTTAGAAATCTGTTTACAGCCAGGCATGGTGGTACCTACCTGTAACCTCAGCAGCTCATGAGAAGGAGGCAGGAGGCAGCCTGCATAACTTAGCAAGACCCTGGCTCAAGATAAAAATAAAAAGGGATCTGGGGGTCCAGAGCAGTGACAGAGCACTTGGGAAGAATACACAAGGTCCTGGGTTCAGCACTCCCAGTTCCACAAAAGAACAAAAAACCTAAAGATCAGTTTGTGTTTTAAAACTACAAACCTCATTCAGCTAAGTGTAATGACAAATATTTTTCACAAATTATTTTGTCCTTTATGGAAATATGTAAACCAAAAGACAAAATATAGACAACACTGGATAGGAGTTTGTAATTATAAGTTTCTTTGACGGGCAAAGACTAGTTTTTTTTTTTTTTTTTGCAATCTTTATACCCCATGCCTGGCCTATACTAAATGTTCAAATATATCTCTTCAGCAGGATTGATCTGAAGATTGACAAGTTAAACGAATCTGAGGATTGCTGTGTTGAGAAAAGTACAGCTAGGTCTGCAACTGTTCTGTTCCATGTTTAGGATTATTCATCCTTTTCCTATTAAGTCTGTATGAATGTCATTCCCAAACTGCATGTATGATATAATAGCTACCTGGTGAAAGTCAAATTGTTTATTTGATGTCAAATAATCAGAAGTAAATGAAATGATAAAAAGTGACAGGGGTAAGGAGGCAAATGGCATGTTCTGTTCTTGGTTCTGCCACCTCCTCATGAGGTATTCTTAGTAAGCCAGACTCTCTGTGTGCAATTTTCTCATCTATAAACTACATTGCCTAACATTCTTTCATAAACTTTTTTTGAAAATTTTTTCCCTATTGAATTGATAAATTACTTAGGCTTGGGTTAAATTTTCCAAATGACATTTGTCAATATTTGATGGCAATGTTTGCTACATAATTCTTTAAATACGTAGTGAATTCAGTATTTTTTCCAAAATATTTCACATATTCCCCCTTTCATATACACACATATAAACTTTTAGATTTCACACTAAATTCAAAGGGGCATGTGGGTTCTCCACTTAAATAGATGCACTATTTTCTAGATGGAATTTACATTTTTACTACACAATGCAATAAAATAAAATAAGGAAACTTTTTAAATAAAAGTGAAGAGAATGGAAATGATGGTCACTTAATACAAGCTGTATTGACCGCTCACATCTTCCTTATTTCTCCATGCTCTTTTTGTATGCTGCCAGATTGTCTGCTAGCTGGAGGTGACAGACAGCCCCCGTCCAGATTGCCTCTACAGACAACCCATCTGGGAATTGTCTGTGTGAGTTTTCAAAGATGTTCCCTGTGGCAAAAACCACTTTATAAGTCTCTTTTGAAACTTTAGGCTCTGTTTAAATGTGTTTTACCAGTTATGGTCTGGTGTGTGACTGGAGTGGACACTTCCACAGGTGTTGGAAGGACTCTTCATATAGTTGACTGCTCAAGGGCTGTGTCCTGTGTCCTGGATGGTGGAAACAGGTTCAAACTTATTATCCTTTACTGAGATTTTTGTTGTTGGACATTCCTCCTGTCCTATTCCAAGACACTTTCTCTCATTTCTATGTTCCTTATTTAAGTATACACAAACTCAAAAGGGAATTTGAGGGATAATGATGGGTTTAATCCACCCATCATTATCCCTGAGAGTAAAGTTCTCTGATGCAATGTTTTATGAATAATTTAATATATATAATACATTGCATTGCATTTTAAAGGTATGATGGGAAAGAGAGATTTGTATAGTTGATTCTCTATGTTGAAGCAGCACAAAAAGTTTTGTTTATCTTGAGTTTATCAGGCCAAATGGAATAAATTAATTGGTGATGAGTCAATTGGGTCAGGAACTTATAATCCTCTTTTATGAGGATGAGGAGGATAAGGACATCTACTTTTTCCTCTTTTCTCCTCTTTCTGCTTATCAGTATAGAAAGGAGGGAGGGTACATGCTGACAAATTGGGAAAGCTCCAGAGGATTCCTCTTCAATGTAACTGGAAAACTCAGAATAGTGGAGGAAACAGAATAGTAGCTGGAAAACTGGTGTGGACTTCAGGACTGACCAGATGGAAACAAAAAGCAAATGGCTCATATTCAAACTAGCATCCCAAAGCTCTAAACCCTCCAACCTGGACTATAAAATTCTAGTCAAGTCTTCCTCATGAGGCTGATAGGACTGTAGGAAAATGGGTACATAACAATTGAAAAAGAGGTATGCTGTATTATTATTCTGTTGCTCATAACATATTACCACAAATGCAGCTGCTTAAAACATCACACATTTATTATCTCATAATTTATTATCTCCTAGGCATCGTTCATTGGAGTTTCTGGTCAGAGTCTCATAAGGCTACAATCAAGGAGTTGATTGGGGTATATTCTTATCTAGAATCCACTATCTTCTTCTAATATCATTTAGATTGTTAGTAGTCCTTTACCTTTTTTTAGTTCCCATGTCTGAAGGACTAACACCATTGTGGAGGCCATTTCTCACCATAGAGAGTTCCCAACGTGGCTGATTGCTTCTTTAAGACAAGCAGGAGGGCATTTCTCTCTTCATGAAGGGTTCTGATTAAGCTTGGTTCATTCAAGATAATCCTTTTTTATTAAATCAGGATTAGCTAATTTGGATCCTTAACTATATATATATAAAAGCCATTCACCTTTTCATAGGATTGACAACCTATTAGATTCACAAGTCCTACCCATAATCAAGTGAAAGGAGCCATATAGAACCTGTACACCAAAGGGCAGGAATTGGTGCCCATCTTCGAAATCTACCTATCACATATACTGAGCTTGGATCAGTTGGTCTCAAATAATAATTAAAACAACAACACACTATCTATGACCTCTGCCTTGTTCCAGTTTCCTCTTGAGGTCTAAAGAATTATAGATACTTGAAGTCTGAGTATATAATATGACTTACCTGAAGTACATTGTGTTGAGCCTGGAGTCTCTGAAATCTTGCAGAGTAGAGATGGTTGGTGGACACTGTTTCTGTGCTGAGCTCCACTAGTGGGTTTGATCACAGTAGTAGCATGACATTAGTGTCTAATGTGTTGTTCTACTACTGTGGTCAGTGCTATTGTTCTGTTGGAGGGACGCTTCCCTTTCCCCCCATAGACTTCTAACACATGCTAATGCATGTGGTGAGATAGAAACTGAGAGACCCTGTGTGCTACTTCTTCTGTTCCTCAGACAACATGCTGCCAAATGTGGAGAAGTAGGAGCAGAATGTGGGAATCTTTGGGGACTTCTGTAGGGTCTGAGGAAGGAAAAAGATTAAAGAGGACTAGGAGGCAAGTGTTCTTTACTTATGTATTCAGAATTTCAAAGAGAAAAATCATTCTCTGGCTGGAATTACTGAGTATTCTAGGAAGACTGCTTCTCGAACCTTGATTTGAGGAACACAACCCACCAACACAAGGACATAAACTTGCAAGTTTCCACAGATATTAAATGTAGTATCAGAACCTGCATCCAAAATTGGTGATTCTTTCCTTAACCACACACAGACACCAGACTGAAGCATGTAGGCATTGAGGCTAAGTTTCTTCTTGGTTTATAGGTCCATTTTGACCAATAAGAGAAAGTTGGAGAATCATGCTTTTGGAAAGAAATCTAATTAGCAGGAATTAGAATTTTAAAATGATGCCTGATATTCTCAAGGGGACTTTCCCACCTTATCCAGGAAAGCTTATGTGACCTTTAATAAGTCTCTTGAATAACTTGGATAGGGGAGGAGTGACGGAAAAACCTGTAAAGATTCATCAAGACCAGACCACATAGAATAAAGACATTCATTTTTAGACCTCTGTCTTGATATTTAGGGCTGGGATTTAGCTCAGTTGGTAGAGTACTGCGCTGCAGTCTCTGAGGTCCCCAGTTCGATTCCCAGCACCGCAAAAATGGGAGAAGGACCTGGCAATCCACTCCCAAGGCAATCCCAAAACAGTCTGCCATTGAAAACCCTATGAGGGTCGCTATGAGTCGGATACCGACTTGAAGGTACCTAACAACAAAGTCTTGATATTTAGAAGGAAGTTCACTGACAATTGATCTGAATCTTGGTGTTATTGATGAAGGGACACATTGGGAAAATCAGACTCAGGATGCTGGTAACTGAGCAGCAGACTTCAAGACTCATGGTAGTGGTAGCTCTGGCAAACTACCAGAAATCTGGGTACCAGATGAATGCCATGACACCTGGCAAAGGTGCCTTGAGTTTCAGTCAGGGACTGGAATCTTATAAAGACTTGAGAATGAACAAATAAAATTAAGGATTGCTAAAAATGACTTCTGAATGCATCTTGGTATCTATATGGATAAATGCCACTGTGCATGCAACCTCAGAGCTAAAGCTGCATTAAGAATATGTAATTTACTGGGTATGGTGGCTCATTCCTGTAATCCAAGCAATTTGAAAGGTAGAAGCAGGAGGATCACAGGTTCAAGACCAGAGGCAGCCTGCATAACATAGTAACACCCTGTCTTAATTTTAAAAAATAGAAAAGGGGAAGGAGGTTCAGTGGTAGAACAGTTACAAAGTATGCATGAGGACCTGGGTTCAGCTCCTTAGTACTGCAAAAGAAAAAAAAAAGAATATTCAATTCATGATGGATAACTGTTATAAAAAGAAGAATCATGCTAATACTGAAAAAATAAAATAAAATCCATGGTTTAAAATTAGTTACTATTATCCTATGTTATCAGCCATTGAAAACCCAAAGAGGGTCACTATGAGTTGGACTCAACTAGATGGCACCTAACAACAACAACATCCTATGAGGACCAGAACAGGACTCTATTTTCACTCTCAAAGAAAGGAAAAAAAAAAAAAGGAGGAAGAAAAGATGATGAGTGGTACCCTTAAAGTAAAGACTCAATGATACTTTGGCTTTAGTAACCTGGTATTACTTTTCTTCCTAAACCATCTGATTATTTCTCACCTTAAAATAAGGAAATTCTTGTAATAGAAACCATGGAATGCAAATAACAAGATAAAATACACAAGTATAGCACTTGTCACCAAGATCAACTCAGAAGTCTCTGAATAAAGGATATTCCATTCATTTATTTTACAGGGAATTTAAAACCATATTACTGATTTAGAACTGAATGAGGGCAGGAGAAGTATAATTTAGCTTTTTCTAATTCTTAGTTTCCTAATGAAAATAATTCAAAACAGAGTACTTATCAAAAGATTAGTCAGATAAATGTATGTGATTGTCAGTTCATGTATTATATATTCATTTATAATTTATTGGTATATTATAGCTTTCCATATGAGGCTAGAGCATTTCTCCTTATGATTTATTGGCTATATATCACTTACCACTTTATAGATGTTGTTGTTGTTGTTAGGTGCCGTCAAGTCGGTATCCAACTCACAGCGACCCTCTGTACAACAGGGGAAACACTATTGTCAGTGCTTCTCCGCTGTTCATAGGGTTTTCAAGGGCAGATTGATTTTTGGGAGGGGGTTGCCAGGTCCTTCTCCCAAATTTTATAGATAGTTCTTATCAATTATGTCTTTGTATATCTATATCTATATCATTAAAAATGAAGGACAAACTGTATCAGATTCCATTTCAATCAGTTCTGATGCACATACTTTGTTAGAGATACCAAACCTCCTTGGAAATATGATACTCTACATTTGCATGTTACTTTTCAATTTTCAAAATGTAATCAGACACTAATATATAATTTATAATATTAATATAACATATATATGTGTATATATGTGTGTGTGTGTGTGTGTGTGTGTGTGTGTGTGTGTGTGTGTTTGGTGGTACTGGAGATTGAACCCAGGTCTTGCACATGCTAAGCATGTGCTCTATCAATAAATTACATCCCTAGCCCTCAGATGTATTATTAAGATGTGTTCAAAGCAAGTTATTTTGTAGTCTTCTGTAAGTAAAATCATATTTTATAGTTGAATGTTGACTTTTAAAATATTGAAAATAATGGGGTTGCTCAAAATATATAAGAAAATTGACATGAAATAGTTTAAACATATGGTACAATGGTATAAGTATTTTGTACCAGCCTTTGTGGATTGTCACACAAATTCTTGATAAATCTCTGAACTTGTCTCCAAAGTTCCATTGCTAAGGTAGGAGTCTATTACCCTCAATAGTGATGTTGTCCGAATACATTAAAAATACCTGATTTTATAGGCCAAGTAAGCATTTCATGGTAATAAAATGGTGAGTTTAAGGGGAAAATTTGTGAGTACATGTTTTTTTGGCACTATCTGTAGGCTAAGACTCTGTAAGCCAAATCTGAAGACTAGAGTAATTCATTACAGTAGTGTGTGTGTGGAAGTATGTACAAGAGTATGAATGTGAGAGAAACTAGAGAATAGGGGATAAAAGTGTATGTGCACATCCATGCATGTAGATCCATGTGGGCATTGGGAGACTATGCCTAAGTGGAGGAAATATTTACTGAGAATATTTGTTGGTGGAATGATAGGTTGACTCTTTTTGACAATATGAAGTTAATAAAGCTGACATGTTCACAAGGTAATTTAGGAAGGTGAGAGTAGATATAAGACTTGGTTCTTGAATTTAAGAAGCTTAATCTTAACAGAGGGCTGGGATTTAGCTCAGTGGGTAGAGCGCTGCGCTGCAGTCTCTGAGGTCCCTAGTTCAATTCCCAGCACCGCAAGAATGGGAGAAGGACCTGGCAATCCACTCCCAAGGCAATCCCGAAACAGCCAGCCATTGAAAACCCTATGAGGGTCGCTATGAGTCGGATACCGACTCGACGGCACCTAACAACAACAACAACAACAATCTTAACAGAGGGGCTTGGATTAAGCTCAGTTGGTAGAGCATAGCTCTGCAGTCTTTGAGGTCTTGAGTTCAATTTCCAGCACCTCAAAAGTGGGAGAAGGACATGGCAATACACTCCTGAGACAATCCCGAAACAGTCAGCCATTGAAAACCCTATGAGGGGCACTATGAGTTGGACACAACTTGACAGCACCCAACAACAACAACAACAACAATCTCATCAGATGGGAGAAGAATGTGGCAATCCACTCTGGAAGCAAGCCTGAACAATCAGCCATTGAAACCCTGTGAGAGTCACTCTGCTCTGAGTTGGACCCAATTTAATGGCACATAACAGTAACAATAATCTCATCAAATATTGAAAAATTTATAGATGAAACAGAGAACAAACTTAATATATAAACTACTAATTGACTGTATGTTAGCATCCATGCATGTGTGTAATAGGGAGTGTAGAGGGGAAGAAATGTACTAAAATTGACAAAAATTCTGAGAGAAAGATTAAGGTGGGTTAGAAACAGGATAAATGTATTAGAGAGAAAGTATTTAAATTACTTTAGCAAATGTAGAGATTTGTGTGTGTGTGTGTGTGTGTCTGTGTGTCTGTGTGTGTGTGTGTGAAGGGAAAGGACTAGAATAGAAAAAAATGCTCAAAGCACAACAAGGCATTTATTGTTCTTACAAAGCAGAGTACTAAAAACCCACCAGCTCTGTGCCAGGAGTTGAGGGTCCAAAACACACATTGGCCTTTTCATTATCATTCATTTACAAAAGGGATAAGTATGTTTATGTTTCAAGGTATGGTTTCCAGATCCTAAGGTAACCACATTCGAACCTCAGTGGGCTGACAGAGGCTTGTCGGAAACCTTCCCTTGCTTCCTTTCCTTAAACAGCAACAAAGAAACAGACTGACAAAACCCCCAAACTTCAGCTCCAACATATTTTTAAAATACATCTGTTTTAATTTTATTTTCCTAGAATATGAGATTAATTTTCTTTCTATGTCTCAGTAGATTCAGTAATTACTTTAAGTTCATAAATAAGAGGCTGGAAGGATTTACAGTTCTAAACCTGATACATGAAGTTAGGCATTAACAGCAACCTGAAAAGCCCTCTCCATGCTTCCTTCATTCTAGTTAAATATCTGCTGCTGCAGGTACCCTGGAGTACCCAGGTACTCAGACCCCCTGGACTCCATGTGCACTCCAGTTTCCAAGGCATCTCTCACACCCTATGTTTCCATTATCACATAGTTTATGCATTAGTCTCCCCCCACTAGAGGGAAAATTTATGTATTTATTAACAATTCTGACTAACACCACACCTAGTACCCAGTGGGTTCCTATGAACTCTTCCTGCCCATTTTCAAATAATTTGGAGTCATTGGCCAGAAACTGTACATGATCCTCTAGATACAAGTCTCAAGAATCAACTTTGGCAGCTGTGAGAGTTAGGGAGGCAGTTTTAACAGACTCCTGGACCTTAGAAGGTAAAAATAAGGTTGAAAAAAGTATTCCTTTTGTTTCTATTTAGTAAATGTACCATACTTGTGGAAAGAGGGGAAAGATGACAGTCTGTACTAACAGAAGGGAGGCTTTTGCTCTTGGAATATAAGGTACAACTGAACTAAATGTCACTTGAAAATTTGTCTCTGGGTGAATAGGAATATAGGGAGGAGGGAGGTGAAGGAAGAGGAGAGGAAGAGAGCGAGAGAGCGAGAGAGTGAGAGAGAGAGAGAGAGAGAGAGAGAGAGAGAGAGAGAATATGAATCACCACTATCTAAAGTCTAAGTGAATCCTTTTGAAAACAAAGTGCCAGAGTGCTCATGCTCACAGCAAGAAACAGATTCTAAAAGTAAAGATCTGGGCTTTGAACCCTGCTGTGTATGGAGACTCTTTCCAAATCAAAGGGTGCAGAAGGGCTGTAGTTCTGCTCTACAACTCTGGCACTGATCAAAGCCTTTATTTGCTTCTGCTGTTTCAAAGAGCAAGCTATGAATGGCAGATTAGTGCCCTAATCCTCATATCCTCAACTCATCCCATTCCAAATTTAGAGAACTAGGATTTTCTAACACTCCCTGGATGTAGAGCCAAACTACACCTGTGGTTTCCTTCAACACAATGGACTCTCACTCATCTGGTTATCAATGGTTTATAATTGGGCATCAAATGAATACTTACTTGTGAATCTCAGATGGGCAGCATTGTCTAAAACCTTTGTCTTTTTTGTTTGAGCAAAGCCTAATGTGTTTTTACAATAGTAAAATAGAGACAAACCTATAAGAATAGGACAAAACATGAATATTACCCCATTTTGCTGGCTGACTGATTCAGCTCTGGGAGAAATTACTATGATGTGGCCTGTTTTGGGCATATTTCCTATTCTGCAGTCATGTCCATCAAAATTTAAGCTTTTCATCAAGCCCTAGGTCTCTCTTCTGTGTTCTCTTCATCAGATATCCAAAGCCTTCTGGATGTTTCCATTCCTCCCTTATTTGTTGTTGTTAGGTGCCATCGAGTCGGTACCCGACTCATAGTGACCCTCACAGGGTTTTCAATGGCTGACAGTTTCGGGATTGCCTTGAGAGTGGATTGCCAGGCACTTCTCCCATTTTTGTGGTGCTGGGAATTGAACTAGGGACCTTGGAGACTGCAGCGCAGTGCTCTACCAATTGAGCCAAATTCCAGCCTTTCCTCCCTTGTAGAGCCAGGTAGCACAAGAGGAAATACAAGATAGCCCCATGCCTCAGGAATAGACCATGTAATCAACACAGAGACGATAGTAAAGACTTTCACTTTTCTTCCAAGAAAAATGAGGTGTTTCACTCACAGGTTACATCATAATATAAATCAGATCATATCTTACATAACACTTTGATTGCTAGAATGAGAATTAGTCAAGGGAGGCAAAGACAGACAAAAGGAGACCAGGAGACATTCACCCAGGTGGAAATTTCTGTGGCCAAGCCAGGTATGGTTGCTGTGAGTGGTGGTAAGATGTGGTTGAAGTCTAGATCAATTTTGAAGGGAAAACAGAAAATTCTCTGAGTTGATTTGAGATTAAAGAAAGAGACATTACAGGTGTTGGAAGGATGAAGTTGTTACCAGCAAGGATACAAAAGCTTGATGAGATAGTGAATTTGAGATGTCAAGGATCGTTGCCAGTAATACTTTCAGAAAACAGGTGAAAAAAGAGAAAGCTTTCTTTCTCTATTGCAACTTGAAAAGCATATAAATAGTATTCTGCTCTATATCCTGACAATTATGAGGTTTTATAGCATATAAGCATTACGTTGGTCACAATTAAAGGGAACAGAAATATTAGGTGGAAGGTAAAGAAGAGATTAGCTAACAGTTCTCAGATTCAGAAATACATGAATCTAGTGGTTCTCAAACTTGCAATTATGCCAGACTCATAGGCAGGTTTTGTTAAAATGGATTGCTGGGCTCTACTCCCAGAATAACTGAGTCAGATCTCAGTGATGTCCATGCAGCTCCAGTTTTCAGATTATACTGTCATTGCTGGCCTAACGACAATACTGAAGGAACCACTGGCCAAAGGACAAATAGGCCCCAGATATAAATGTTCTGTAGTTTAGAATTCATTAAGAAAAAAAGCAACTTAGATTTAAGCCTCACCACTTTTCCTTATAGGACACTCTAAACCCTGTGACAGGATGATACTGGAAGTTCAGTTTCAGATTGTTATTAAGTGCTGTGGATTCAGGTCCGATTCATAGCAACCCTCATAGGGTTTTCAATGGCTGGCTGTGTCAGGGGTGGGCTGCCAGGTCCTTCTCCCATTTTTGCGGTGCTGGGGATCAAACTCAGGGCCTCAGAACAACAGTGCTAACTGAGCTAACTGAGCTAACCAACTGAGCTAAACCCCAGCACATCTCCAATTTTAGATGGGTAGTTCAAACTGCAAGCCTAAAATTTGAGAGGGAAATCTGCACTTGAAATATTGAGAATTGGTGGTATATACATTTAATTTATAATCATGAGAAATGAGAAAAAGAAGTCTAAAGTGGTTTATAATATGAAAATGGAAAGGTGAGATAAAGATTGTGGGAAAGAGATAAAAATGATATTTATATCATCCTGGACTGATAAATGTATTTAATGTCTATCTTTTCGTTGTAATGGATATGTAGAGTCCCAAAGCAGGAACTTTTCTTTTTCTCTTTATCTCTCATCCCAATGATATGTCAGGTGTCTGAGACTCTGAAATGTTAAGTAATATGATTCTTGCTACACAACTCCTATGACATATTATGTTTTATAAAGATGGATGTAACATTGTCTCCCATCCTAAGTGCTATTCTGAAATGTTACCTTGACACTTATTCCATGAAGAGGTAAGATTTTTATTCCCTCTCCTTAAATATACATAGGCTTATGAATGATCAAGAAAAGACCTTTGGGAAATATTACCCTCTATTTAGCAATTGAATTTTAGGTTTTAATTTGGTTCTCCAACTTTGTACAGGAGAGAAGATTACACACCAGTAAACATATATATTTACAACTCACTATACCTAACAACAACAAGTATATAAATTAAGATTTGGATTAATCTACCATGCTTAAGTTTGTTGTTGTTGTTGTTAGGTGCCAACGAGTCAGTATCCGACTCATAGCGGCCCTGCATACAACAGGCCAAACACTATTGTCAGTGCTTCTCCGCTGTTCATAGGGTTTTCAATAGCAGATTGATTTTTGGGAGTGGGTTGCCAGGTCTGTCTCCCAATGCTTAAGTTTAGTGAACGTGAATTAGTCCCCAGAGAATACTCACTTGGGGCAAAAATAGTAAGTACTTAATATGCAAAGCTCCATGTCTCAAATAGATGGTGACTTCTTTATGCAATTATGCAGAACTTCTACTAGTACCATCTACCTTATAAATATAAGACATAATTAAGTTATATGTTGTTGTTAGGTGCCCTTGAGTCAAGTGTCAGATTCATAGCGACCTTATGTACAACAGATGACACACTATTGTCAGTGATTCTCTGCTATTCATATGGTTTTGAATGGCTGAATTGTTTTTTGGGAGTGGATTGCCAGGTCCTTCTCCCAAGCCTATAGCACCTGGTGTTCACAGATGGTCTCCCATCTAAGTACTAACCATGTCCAATCCTGCTTAACTTCTGAGATCTGACGGAATCAGATGCCACACTGGTATAGCTGCAGGCCAAGTTATGTATAAGAGTTTTATTTGACTATTTATATGACTTTATAAAACACATGTGTGTGTATATATGTATATATGTATATATGTATATATACTTGTTTGAAAAGAAAAAGTATATATATATAAAAGTATATATATATATATAAAGTTTATATATACATATAAACTTTTGTTTTTCAAACAAGTTCTCTACTGCAGAAAATGATAGGGCTGGTGGAGTCAAGATGACAGACAGATAACACATGCCTTCTGTCCCAGAGTAATGGGAAGCCTCGATTAGGGGTTTGGAACTCACATTGAATAGATAGAAACAGTGATAGTTTAGATTGGGAGATAGAGGATGAAACTGGACGAACACTGAAATCGAGGATTTGGCTTTGGAGGAGCTACACAGAGGACAGTAGCAGGACCGCCGCCATTTCACCATCACACAGATGGCAGATGGAATCCTGGAGACTTGGAGGGGACTTCATGTGCACACACACCAACAGGGGCCAGACCCAAAATGGAGTGCAACCTTGGCAGCACACTCTCACCCTGCCTGCGGTACACAAACTACAAATTTCAGGTGAGTCAGTTTGAGGTGGCACATGGAATCGCCATCCATAGCTGCCGCGGAGGGAATGGGGAAAACGGTGCCAGCGGTACGGATATAGAGCTGAGACGTGGCTCCCTCCCTCCTGTTGTGGCCGGACAGTTATATAGACGTGATCTCCACAGACATACAGGCACACATACACCCGGATCCCAGACACACCAGAGGTGATCCTATGTCACCCCACTGCACTGTGGAGAAATCTGGGGTTTGTGGAGGTGACTGAGCCCCAGGCAGACAGAGTGTTCCTTTTCAGCAGAACCTAGTGGCACAATTAGTCACAATCAGAGCAGTTTTGAGCACAATCACTGCACCCGGACAGACCTACTGCAGATTCCCTCTGGGGCTGTTGGATATTATCCCACCCACAAGAGGATATGGTCCTCCCAAGTGGTCTCCCAAGTGGGCGGCAAGCCCTGCAATAAAAAAAATCCATGATAGCAGCCATATTCCTTCTATGCTATAGGCTTTGGGGTGGAAATCTCTGATTTAGGACAGGGAGAATTCCAGGGAGGACCCCACAGGTTATGCTGCCTCTCGAACAACACAATAGACACAGAATATTTCGTGGAAAAGTCTCTTTGGGCACTCAGTGTCCCACTTAAACCCAGGACATTGTGTGGCGGTCCACATTACCTACCCAACCGGCAAGACTAAGCCAGACTGCTCTTGCATATTATGTGAAAACACTGCCACCCTGAGTTCTGTAGGGAGCACTGCTTCCTGCAGTATCGACTTCCAGTTCCACTGGGTGTCCACAGTTCAGATTCCACCTGCAAGAACACACAAGGGCTTTTTTTTTTTTTTTTTTCTGTACGGGGGTTTGAACCCAGGGTCTTGCGCCTGCTTGCTTTGTAGGTGCTAGACTGCTGTGCTGCACCCCCAGCCCATATTTTTTGCTTTTTGAAACAGGGTCTCGCTGGGTTGCACAGATCTCGGGCTTGCGATCCTCCTGCCTCTGCCCCCCAAGCTGCTGGGACTCCAGGCATGCTGGGATTCCACCACACCTGACTACAAGTGTTTTTATATGTATGTGGGAATGTGTATGCATGAGGTCTTGTTCTCGCTTTTTTTCTTTTCTTTACTTTTCCTTTTCTTTTTCTTTTTCTTTTTTTTGTACAGGGGTTTGAACCCAGGTCCTGGACCTGTTTGCTTTGTAGGTGCTGGACCTCCACGCTGCACCCTGGGCCCATATTTTTTTGCTTTTTTGAGACAGGGTCTTGCTGGGTTGCACAGAACTTGGGCTTGAGATCCTCCTGCCTCTGACCCCCAAGCTGCTGGGATTGCAGGCATGCACCACTGCACCCAACCACAAGTGTTTTTATACATGTGTGGGAGCATGTATGCGTGAGTTTTTTTTTTCTCTTTTTCCTACCTATTTTTCTTCCTTTCTTCTTTTACTCCCTTCCCTTTTTCTATTCTCCTTTTCTTTTTCTTAAGCTATATATGTGTCTTTGTTTTAATTATTTTACCCTTAAATCTTAACCTTAATTTTAATTTTGACAGTATTTTTTTTTTTTTTTTTTTTTTTTTTTTTTTTTTTTTTTTTTTTTTTTTTTTTTTTTTTTTTTTTTTTTTTTTTGCGGGACTGGGGGTTGAACCCATGGCCTCGTGCCTGCATGCTTTGCAAGTGCTGGGCCGCTGAGCTGCACCCTTAGCCCATTTTTTTGCTTTTTGAGACAGGGTCTCGCTAAGTTACACAGACTACCTCTGGCCTTGAACTTGCTATCCTCCTGTCTCCGCCTCCCCAGCTGCTGGGATTACAGGCATGCACCACTGTGCCCAGCTTGACAGTAATTTCTATTAGCCTCTGTCCTCTACCTCCTCTTTCCCCCTCTTCTGTCACCAGATCCCCCCTTTCTCACCCCAGAGAAGAGAAATAAAATCTATCACCTCCCTAGCCCCTAGCCCCTTTGGAGTTGGGCTGGTGGACTAAAGAGAGAACCACACAGACCAAAAATCCAAGAATATACCCAGCATATAAGCTCTGATAAGCATCAGAGATTCAGCACCACACAATCTCAAAGGAATAACAGAGGGAGAAGTTCTGCACACACAGGAGAGATGAATTCTATTTCCCAGACCATATTATGGGCAAACAAAGTAAACCTACAAAAAACCCACAAAGGGGCAGGATGGATCTGAAGGCTCCACAGATCAAAGCCCTCCAACAAATAACTCCAAGGACTCTCAATTCTTAGAGATTGCTGATTCAGAATTCAGAGCCATGGTTATAAACATGCTAAGAGAAATTAAAACAAATACCACAAGCACAATGGAGATCCTTGAAAGGAAGCTTTCTCAGTTGGAAGCCATTCTGTCATCCCAGTTAGAAATGATAAGGAAAAACCAAGCCACCCTTCTTGATACCCAATCCAAGTTATCTGAATTGAACATGGCTAAAGAATCCTTTTCATTGAGACTGGATGAATCTGAGTTGAGGATTTCCGATTCCAAGGATGCCATAAATGACCTTAAATACAAGCAGTTAGAAATGGAATCAATGATAAAGGTTTTTTTTTAAAGATTTCCAGGAGAACTCAGAATGAAAAAACGAAATTTAAGAATTTAGGGCATCCCTGAAGGAGAAGAAAGATCCACTGGAAGCCTTCAAAACCTAGTAAATGATATCTTCAAGGAAAACTTCCCAAAGATAGCACAAGAAATGGATGTATACACCACTGAGATATTCAGGACTCCTTTGAAGACTGACTTAACTAGATCATTCTCGAGAAATGTCATTGCTCTCTTGCAGTTGTTAGAGACCAGGGAAGCTATCCTGCAAGCAGCAAGACGGAAACCCCTTATTACTTATAAAGCAAAACCTATTAAAATTACTGCAGACTGCTCCATATCAACATTGAAAGCTAGAAAGAAATGGACACAGGTGATTCAAATACAAAAATCAAAAAACAAAAAAGAAACTCCAGCCTAGATTAATATATCCAGCAAAATTATCTTTGATAATAGATGAGGAGTATAAGACATTTAATGACATTGAAGCTTTTAAATGATATGCAACCACCAAACCAGCACTGGAGAGGATTGTAAATCAATTACCACATCCAGGAGAGTTAAGACAACCCTACAAAGGAAATCAAAGAACTGGTTAGCTGAGATGAGTGCAACCCAAGAAAGGACCAAAGCAAACATGATTCATAAGTCAGTAAAAGGTAATGATTGGATATATAACAATAAATGCTACTCAATAATCTCTATTAATGTAAATGGCCTTAACTCACCAATTAAGAGACAGACTCTGGCTAATTGGATGAAAAATCACAAACCATCAATATGTGGTATTCAAGAAACTCATCTAACTCACAAAGACTGGAATAAACTGAGAGTTAAAGGCTGGAAAAATGTATACCTAGCAGGGGGGGAACAAATGAAAGCAGGTGTGGCAATTCTAATTTCAGAAAGATTAAATTTTATTCCAAAAGTAATTAGAAGAGCCAAAGGAGGAAATTACATTTTAATACAAGGAATAATCAATCAAGAATCCATAACTAAATATTTATGCCCCAAGCATAGGGGCACCTAGCTTTATAAGACAAACGTTATGGAATATAAAGAACTTTATTGGACCAGAATCAATAATAATGGGAGACTTCAATACCCCACTTTTATCAAGAGAAAGGCCATCAAAATGAAAAATCAACAGAGAAACGTCCAATCTAATCTCCACCCTAAACCAGTTGGATCTTACAGATATATACAGAATATTTCATCCACATGGTGAGGAATACACATTCTTTTCAGCTCTACATGGTACATTTTCTAAGACAGATCATATGCTAGTCCATAAGAACTCCCTCAACAAATACAAAAAAGTAGAAATTATCCCCTGTTCCTTATCAGATCATAATGGGATAAAACTGGAGCTCAAGCACATGAATAATTCCAGAAACTTTACAAAGTCAGGGAGACTGAATAATAAACTACTGAATGACCAATGGATCATTGATGAAATCAAATTAGAATTTAAAAAATTCCTACAATCAAATGATGATAAAAACACATCATACCAAAACATATGGGATACAGCAAAGGCAGTTTTAAGAGGGAAATTTATAGCATTAAGTGCTTTCATCAATAAAACAAAGAAGAGCCAAATAAATGACCTAATGACACAGCTTAAGACACTACAAATCCAACAGAAAACCAATCCTAAATGGAATACCCAAAAGAAAATTGCAAAAATAAAGGGAGAAATATCTCAATTAGAATCCAAAGAGATAATTCAAAAAATTAGTAAGACTAAGAGCTGGTTCTTTGAAAAGATTAATAAAATAGACACCCCTCAGGCTAACCTCATCAAAAAGAAAAAGAAAAAATCTAACATAGTACGGATGATGAAAGACAATGGGTCCATAACCACTGACTTCAACAAAATACAAAAAATTGTCAGGGATTACTATGAGAGACTGTATTCCCCAAAATATGAAAAACACAGAAGAAATACACAAATTTATTAACACATATGACCTACCAAAACTAACCCCAGAAGACATAACTGACTTAAACAAGCCATTACATATACAGAAATAGAAAAGGTAATTAAAAGTCTCCCAACAAAGAAGAGCTCAGGTCCTGATAGATTCACAGCAGAATTTTACCAAACTTTTAAAGAAGATATAATACTTGTCTTCCTCAAATTATTCCAAAAAATAGAAAAGGAAGGAACACTCCCAAATACATTCAATGAAGCTACCATCACCCTGATACCTAAACCAGGAAAAGATTCATCTAAGATAGAGAATTATAAACCCATCTCCCTTATGAATCTAGATGCAAAAATATTTAATGAAATTCTGGCAAACAGAATCCAGCAGCATATAAAAAAGATTATTCACCATGACCAAGTGGGATTTATACCACAGATGCAAGGCTGGTTTAACATATGGAAGTCAATTAATGTAATCCAGCATATCAAGAAACTGGCAAACAAAAACCACATGATCATCTCAGTTGATGGTGAAAAGGCCTTCGACAAAGTGCAACACCTTTTCATGACAAAAACACTGGAGAAGATAGGTACAACAGGCAAATACCTTAATTTCATAAAAACCATTTATGACAAACCTACAGCCAACATTATATTAAGTGGAGAAAAACTGAAACCATTTCCTCTTGGATCTGGAAAAAGACAAGGATGTCCTCTGTCTCTTATTCTATTCAAGATAGTAATTGAAGTCCTGGCCAGGGCAATCAGACAAGAGAAAGAAATCAAAGGGATATGCATTGGCATGGAAGAGGTCAAATTATCCTTCTTTGCAGATGATATGATCCTATATCTGAAAGACCCCAAAACCTCAACAAGAAAACTACTAGAACTAATTAACTCCTTCAGCAAAGTCTCAGGCTACAAAATTAACAAACAAAAATCAATAGCTTTTCTTTATACCAATTCCAAACAGGAAGAGATAGAAATTTCAGGAAAAAAACCATTCATCATAGCCCACCAAAAAAATTAAATACCTTGGAATCAATCTAACCAAAGACCCTTCAGATCTGTACAAGGAAAATTTTGAAACGTTAAAGAAAGAAATATTAGAGGACACTGAAAAATGGAAAGAGCTCCCCTGCTCCTGGATGTTGATGTTGTTAGGTGCCGTCGAGTTGGTGTCTGACTCATAGTGACCCTCATAGGGTTTTCAATGGCTGACTGTTTCGGGATTGCCTTGGGAGTGGATTGCCAGGCCCTTCTCCCACTTTTGTGGTGCTGGGAATTGAACTCGGGACCTCAGAGACTGCAGCGCAGCGCTCTACCAACTGAGCTAAATCCCAGCCCGCTCCTGGATAGGGAGAATTAATATTGTAAATATGGCTATCCTACCAAAAGCAATCTATAGATTTAATGCAATACCCATTAAAATTCCACTGAATGACTTTACAGAAATAGAAAAAATGATCCAAAAATTCATATGGAACCACAAAAGACCACGTATAGCCAAAACACTTTTAAGCTGCAAATCTAATGCAGGGGGAATCACAATCCCTGACTTCAAGCTATACTACAGGGCAGTGGTTGCAAAAACAGCTTGGTACTGGCACAAAAATAGGCCCAAAAACATCTGGAACAGAAGACCCAGAAATACCTCAACACACCTATAGCCACCTGATTTTTGACAAAGGAGCAAGGCAAGTAAACTGGAAAAAGGACACCCTTTTCAACAAATGGTGCTAGGAAACATGGTCATCCACATGCAGAAAAATGAAAGCTGACCCACATCTCTCAATATATGTGAGAGTTAACTCAAAATGGATAAAAGATCTCAATATAAAACCAGAAACTTTAAAACTTATAGAAGGCAAGATAGGCCTTCACTCCAGCATATAGGCATAGGAAAGTATTTCCTTAGTAAGACTCCAATTGCTCAAGAAATTGCAACAAGAATAGATAAATGATATTACATGAAATTAAAAAGCTTCTGCACAGCAAAAGAAACAATTAACAGAGTCAAGGAAACCCCACAGAATGGGAAAAAAATCTTCGCATTTTATACATCAGATAAAGGTCTAATTACTAGAATTTATAAAGAAGTCAAGAAAAAAACTCCCCCAAAAACAAATAACCCAATACACAAATGGGCAAAGGAACTGAGTAGACAGTTCTCAAATGAAGAGGTCCATAAAGCCATGAAACACATGAAAAAATGCTCAATATCCCTAGCCATTAGGGAAATGAAAATTAAAACAACTCTGAGATTTCACCTTACACCAGTAAGAATGGCCAACATCAATAAAACGAATAACAACAAATGCTGGAGAGGGTACGGGGAAAAGGGAACATTCTTGCATTGTTGGTGGAGCTGTAAATTCGTCCAACCACTGTGGAAATCAATATGGAGGTATCTTAAAAAACTGAAAATAGATCTGCCGTATGATCCAGCTATAACACTATTGGGAATTTACCCAAAGGGAGATGGGTCATCATACCACAGAGACACCTGCATCTCCATGTTCAATGCAGCACTTTTCACAACAGCAAGGATATGGAATCAACCAAAGTGCCCTTCAACAGAAGAATGGATAAAAAAACTATGGTACATATACACAATGGAATACTACTCAGCAATCAAGTAAAATGAAATAAGGTCATTTGTAGCAAAATGGATGGAATTGGAGAAAATTATTTTAAGTGAACGAACACGAGCTCAGAAAGAGAAACACCACATGTTCTCACTCATATATGGGAGCTGAATCAAAATTATAAGAAGGAAAAATCCTATTCAAAGGTAGGATCAAAGTAAAAGAGAAAAAACGGATAAGAATGGTGTCAATATAAATGGTCTAGAAAATGCATACAACTGTTCTAACAAGATAAAAACAAAGATCACTATGGGAAAAGTTTCTATCTTAAACAGAACTGGAACCCAAGGACATATAGAAAAATATTACCAAGTAAAAGATAGAGAAGACTTAGATGGGGAGGGTGGGTGGGGGGAAGCATACAGGAGGGTAAGGGGAACCTATATGAATAATGTACATCAAAATGCATATATGGAAATGTCACAATGAAAAGCATATCAGAATGAATCACATTAAGGTGTACATTAAAAATTTCCAATAAAAGAAAATGATTGGGCTCTGTTAGAAAGTATTAGAAGACATTTTATCATTTTGTAATTGTCAGAATTTTAATCAGGAAATTCAAATTTTGAATAGGAGTTTTCATGATATTCTTCATTGGGTTATGGGCACCAACATATATTGTTGGAAACCTTAGGAGACATAAGTTAAGCAGCAGGCACTCACTGTAGCTTTACAGTAAGCTGTATATGTTTTTTGATCCCTTGAGGACAAAAGATCTTCAGAACTTCTGAAAAGAGTGCTTTTGACAATGATAATTGGATTTCTCATAATGGACTCCACCAAAGCAATAGTGAAGATTCCTTTTGAAAAAAATTCCAGCCAAAGTTTTAGAGAAATAACCACTATTCAAATAAAAGTCTCATGGAAGCAGTTACACAGGAATCAGTCTTTCCATTCTAGCATCACTAATACATACACATGCCTTTATGGAAGAAGTATAAGTTCATTATTCTCATGTTTCTGTTTCTAGTAAACACTGTACATTTGAACTACAAATGATACTTGAAACTGTCTATACAATATCTCAGTCTGGACCTCTCATAGTTATTTAAACATCAACCTATTCAAAATTTAAAATATGCCATAACCACTCTTCCAATATTCCACATCTTAATGAATAGCATTATCTTCCATGTAGTCAAGTATCCTCCTGCTCTTCCTCATATTTCATTCAATAGTATTTCCAATCTGTTTGATTTATTTAATATTGTTCAAATCTGGTAAATTCTTTCCTTTTCCATTGACATCACTGAGTGCAGATGACTATTAATTTTTCTTGAAATAATGGACTGGTCAGGATTCTGTGTTTCAGGCAACAGAAAACAACTCTGGATAACTTAACTTGGAAAAATAATGTGAGGATGTTGGGTAGGTCACTGTCAATTGGAGAATAATTGATGAGATGGTCTTCTCAGGATACCAATATAAACCACTGGAAGTAAAACTACAGATACCAAAGCCAACATCACTTTTTTAAGACCTGCAGTTCTATTTAGGAACATTTGACTGACCAGGACTTGGAAAAATTATTATGTTCCAGCTGTCAATCGATGGAAATATCTGATTCATTTTGACTTTGGATTCACATACTACGGATTTCCTCTAAACTAGAAGTAGAAGTGAGGTTGTCCAAGATTTTGCTTTACTTGATTCTACCATCAACACCCATGGAAGCAGCTGTTAAGAAATCAAAAGCCACACTGCTTTGGAAAAGGCTATTGCAAAAGACCTCTTTGAGATATTGAAAAGAAAAGATTTCACACTGATGATGAATAGAAACCTGACTCATACCATGGTATTTTTCAGTTGCATCATATGCTTGTGAAAACTGGATGTTGAATAAGGGAGACAGAATTGATGCTTTCAAATTGTGGTCATAGCAACAAATATTGAATATATTAGGGACTTCCAAAAGTCCCACCAATAGATCCATCCTTGAAGTGCAGCCAGAGTGCTCCTTGGAAGCAAGATGGTTAGATTGTGTGCTACATATTTTGGTCATATGGTCAGGAGGGCCAAATCTCTGGGGAAGGACATCATGTTTGGGAGAGTGTTGGGTCAATAAGAAAAAGGAAGATGCTCAATTAGATGTATTGACATTGTACCTGCAACAATAGGCTTAAACAGTGTTGGAGAGTATTTTGTTCCTTCATACATAGGGTCCCTATGAATCGGATCCAACTTGGCGACACCTAACCGCAACAACAAAAGGTAGATTTTGATATTGGGCTTACAAATGCCATATTATTCTCATAATTGTCAACTTTGTTTTATAGTATACTAAAGATAGTCTCAGATTCTTTACTTCTTTTCTCATTGAGGAGTGTAGTCTAATCACATCCCCATGAATCTAGGCTAGCTTTTCTTAATGCTTTAATTCATACTGGGCCAACTTCCTGGCTTAAGTTTTGCAACACTAACAGAGTTTATTTTTGTGTCTGTTTTGTTTTGTTTTGAGCATTCACTCATAGAATCTTGATACTATCATGCTGTTAGAAGCCTATGCTATGTGGAAAGGCATTAGAGAAGATTTCTTGTAGGGTCAGGGAGAGAAAGATGCATAGATAGATAGATAACAGGTAGATAGAAAATCAAGGCAGCAGTCACACGATATCTTAGAAGCATATCTTCTAGCCCTTCCTGCCTCAAATAACACCACATGAATCAGAGACTTGCTCAGCAGAACACTCATCTTGAATTATTCATGCTTGAATTTCTTCTGTTTTTTGTACTGTGGTCAGGATTGTCTTTTAAAACATACTTTTTATGTTATTACCCTGCTTAACAATTTTTTTTTTTGTGTGTGGTACTGGGCATTGAACCCAGGGCCTCACGCTTGCATGCTCTGCAAGTGCTGGATCACTGAGCTGCACCCTCAGCCCATTTTCTTACTTTTGAGACAGGGTCTTGCTAAGTTATGCAAATGTCTCTGGTTTCAAACATGTGATCCTCCTGCCTCCACCTCCCAAGCTGCTGGGATTACAGGCATGTGCCACCATGCCCAGCTCTCTGTTTAACACTTTTCAAAAACTTTTTAATGCTTTTAGTATAAAAATAAAAATATTTAACATTATTTTCAAAGTTGCAGGTCTAGCCAGGCATGGTAGCAACCACCTCTAATCCCAGTGACTTGGGAGGCTAAGGCAGCAAGATCATAGTTCTGAGGCCAGAGGCAGCCTGCATAATTTAGTAAGCTCGGTCTCCAAATAAAGAATAAGAAATGGGCTTGGGGTACAGCCCAGTAGTAGGATACCTGCAATGTGTGAGGCCCTGGGTTCAAATGAAGAAAGAGAGAAAAAGAAAGAAGAAAGAACGAACGAGAGAGAGAGAGAGAGAGAGAGAGAGGAAAGAAGAAAGAAAAAGCTAACAAGCTGCAGCTCTGTGTTCCAGTTGTTTCTCATGTCTAATCCCTGCTTATCTTACTCTTTGAACTACATATGTATTAGCTGCTTTGAATTCCTCCAAAAGGCCACTTTGTTCTCATGTACCAGAGACCTTATAAAGGCTGTCCCCTTTCTTAGAAGCTCTTTCTCTATCCCATTGGACTTTCTTCTACTTAACTCTTACTCATTTTTCAGATCTTAATTTAAACATTAATTTCTCAAGAAAATATTCCCTTGTTCCTCGGGCTAGATCTGTCTCTCCTAACTCCTATAATTCTCCAAGAGAGCCATCATTGTATTCTAATTAAATCAATCATTGTAAAAGAGTTTTTATCATTTATCTTGCTAGAAATGCAAGTCTTATGAGATCAAGGACTATAAATATTGATTTTCACTATATCCATCGTGTCTTGTACCGTTCTTTTGCAAACAGTAGACACACAATAAATGTGCTTTTCGAGCTTTAAATGTGCAGTTGAATCACCTGGGGGTCTTGTTAAAATGCAGATTTTGATTTTGCAGTTCTGGGGTGGGGTCTGAGAATTCTATCTCTATCTCTAACAAGCTCCTAGGTGATACCATTGCCGTTGGTTCAGTGGACCACTTTGAATAGCAGGACTAGAGGAGAATCATAATTAAGTCCTATGGGTAACACAAAGCAACCAGTTGGGATTAGTTAATATTTTTAAACCTGTGCTATCATTTTAATTTGATTCAATTAATTTCAACAAACAATTATTGAGCCAACTATTTCCAAGGATAGGCTAACATAAGTAAGATATGGTCACTGCACTCAAAAAGTTTACAGTATAATGGGCATAAACTAATACAAACAAATCAATGTGGAAAATGCCTTATAATAAAAGTAGACCATAAAGATGAATTTAAGCCTAAAGGAGGAAGTTGCCGATTCAATTTGGTGAGCTTTGGAAATTTGAAACACATTAGCAATCTGCCATACCCAGAAATGGTTATTGTTTTCTCTTGTTTTCTTAGTCTTCATGTCACCACCTGTGTTGGGGATTTTTTAAAATGCACACCATAACCAGGGTCCCTCATACTAGCATGAGGGACTGACCTTTAGGTGACCCCAGGGCCACATCCCACTCACGCACTCCTATCCCTCCCATAAAATGAGCAAAGATGGCCCTTGATCAGCCTGACCAGCCTCAACTACCTCAATTTTGATTGGCTACCCCTAGCATCTCAGTTAAATAACTGCCCTATCTGACAGGTATGACAGTTTACCTGCTGTACCTGTCAGAAATGTGCCTTGATTGGCTAACCCCAGTACACGCCCCCCTCTGACACCCTATATAAAAGCAGGGCTCCTGGACCCCTTTCACCCCACCACTGTTCTCCGTCCCTCAACTACTGTCCGGACCCCATCACCTTGATCCAGCTCTCCTCAATCCAGCAGAAAATCTCCAAGCAAGTCCACTCCTCAAGACCAAGGTCCCTGAAGTGCCAAAGGCTACAAGCAAGCCACTAAGAGCCTCCCAATTCCTCCCATCCTTGGTAAGGAGGGAGGCAGAGAAGGCGAGCTGTGAGAGTCAAGACCACCAGACCTCCAGCCCAGAGAAACTCCAACTGCTTGTAGCTGTGCCTTTAAGGCTGAACTGTTCCACCAGTGAGCCTGCAGCATTCCATGCTGCAGGCTTAGAGCTAGCATTTGAGCACTTGACAGGGGATGCTTGCTGGTTGCACCCTACTAGGGGAGTAACCCAATAAACTTTCCCTCTCCTGTTTCCCGCAGAAGGTCTCCCAAGGTCCTTCTTTGGCACATCCTGCCACCACACCAGTCTGGTCCAGTGGGTCCCCGATACCCACTTGATGTCAGGGCAAGGCTCTGACCTCTTCCAGGCCTGAGCCAAACCCCGACACACCTGAACTTCAATAATTGGTCCAACTTAAATATTTTTTTCAGAATCAGGTATGCAAATCTTTAGTCTTCTTGTGCTCTAAGGAAAGCATGTTTTTTGGCTCCCAATCCCACGATACCTTGTTTCTAATACTCTTTGTCTCTTTCAGTTTCTGGATCAAGGTCCTATATAATCTTTAATTTCTATCTTCAACTTGGTAAATCCTTCCCAGTTTTGATAGCTGGACTAGAATTAGAAAACAAAATGTGCTAGTAAAAGCAATAAGAGAATGATCAAATGGGTTAGAGCAGTCTTTGAAGGGAAAATAATTCTCTTTTTTTCTTGATTATATGCTTATCCAACAAAATAGACTGGATTTTTTTTTACTGTTGTTCTTGTTTCTGCTTTTATTTTGAGACAGAAACTTCCTCAATCACAAACTGGGGTATAGGACTCCATTTCAATATTTGTGTGTATCCTTAGCTTAATTATACTAAGAGTAACCTGGGCTTCCCTAGGGGATAGTTATCATTCCTTTAAGTTCTTCCTTTCCTTGCATAAAACACTCTTTAATTACTGGTAAAATATATATTCTCTGGAGAGGAAGCTAATTAGCTGTACCATTCTGGTTATTGTCCAATCTTTTTTTTTTTTTTTTTTTGAATACCCAAAATGTGGGTTGGCATTTATCTGAGGTCCTGGGTTTGATTCTGAGCACCACAAAAATGGGAGAAGGACGTGGCAATTCACTCCTGAGGGAGTCTTGAAACAATCAGTCATTGGAAACTCTATAAGGTCGCTATGAGTGAGATAGGACTTGGAGGCACCTAACAACAACAACCCAAAATGTGCTATTAGCTATTTCTAGAATCCAATTTTATTCAGAGCTTAGTAAATTCTTAGTTTGGGCTTAAAATCACTTTCGTATCCTACCTATTTATATTTATTAGGAACTTTGGATAGCAAAATGCTCACTTTTTTGGGGTATACAGGAAAGCCATAGTTCCTGTTTTCCCAGAGCTCTTTATGGCCCCACCTCATCTCACTTTTCCAGTCAAATTAATTGTGATTTCAAAATAATCCTCCTTGACCCATCCCTGTAAGAAATGCTTCCTTCTCTAATTACATGCATTCACTAGATTTTCATTGCTCACAAATGGAACTTGTTTATTTGCATTTCAAGCATTTATTTACTTTTCTCTTGCTCTTCCTGTTTCACTGAAGTCACATCCTAAAATTTTTACTTAAATGAGAAGTAAAGAGAAAGGAAAATACCTTCACTGTTGGATTTTTGTGGCCACTTGCATCCCTTTGGATAGAAATCCCCTTTCCCTAACAGTGTGGTGGTAGATATTTAGCTGTTTCTTCTTTTTTTTTTTCTTTTAAAAAGTCAGTGATTTTTTTTACAAGGTATGACTCCTAGGAAAACATCCTGCCTCTGTTTTATCATCACATTTCACCTCCTATTTCCCATAATGTAGTCACAGCAATCAGCCCTGAGTGTCTTCTGTGTTCATTCAGGTTGAGGGTATAGTTTTCATCTAGAAATATAGAACACATTTTCTACAATAATTTTTTTAGCTTATTTTTAATGTTTAAACTTTCAGTAACACATATATAATTCTGGAATATCCACATAACCATAATTAGGTACTATCTGTGTGATATTGCCAATTGTAATTTGTGTTGATAGTGCCCATTGGTTTATCAAGTTACAATATTTAATTTTAGGGTTTGTGGTGTTGAATAAGTACTGCTACAACTAATGCTATGTAGTTAAGTGATTGTGCTTGTATATTCTTGAAGGTGAAAGAATTCTCCAACTTGAGGAGCATTGGCTAGAGGCTAGAGCATGTACTGTGAGGAAGACACTCCCATATTCTAACTGTAGTTCTTGCAGTTTAAGAGCTCATTACTTTTTTACTTTCAGTACTGGAGGGATGAACCCAGGATCTCACATACACATTGCAAGTGCTCTACCACTGAACTGTACCGCTATCCCCGCTTTATAAATTTTTTCTTTTGAGACAATCTCACTAAATTACGCAGGCTGCCGCTGGCCTCTAAATCATGATCTCCCAGGTTCTGCCTCCTAGGACATTGGGATTGCAGGTATATGCCACTTCATCCAGCTGGTAATTATTCTCTCAAAATCTCTCAGCTTTTTAAAATCTCAGTTTCGTTACCTATAAAGTGGAATTTAGTCAAAGGGCTACTCACCAGGTGCCATGACACATATCTATAATCCCAGGGATTCAGGAAGATGAATCAGGGTAATTGTGATTTCCAGTCCAGAGACAGTCTGTGCAACTTAGTGAGACCCTGATATAAAAACAAAAATAAAGAAAGGGGATGAGGGTGAAGCTCAATGGTGCTTACTTAGCATGTACAAAGCCCTGCGTTCAACTCCTCAATACAGCAAATAAAACAAAACAAACAAACAAACAAAAACAACAAAACAAGACAGCTACTAAAACATAGAAGTGTGGTAGAGATTCATAACATACCTGCATGCTTATCTGGTGTATAAGAAGTATTCAGGAAGTAACAAGTATAATTATTATATTTTGTTTTATAAATTAGTTCATATTCTGTGCCCTTTGTATTATTTCTTATCTTACTCCAAATGAGACATTGTTTGAATCATGGACTTAAAATAGAACTGACTTCTGACATGTTTCACTGGCCAAATATTAACATATTGCTTAACATATTGCATTATGTGCTTTCAGTGTAGGTGTCTTATTATTACTTGAATACTGTGATAACTGTTACCCATATTAATATTTCTGGAGATTTTTGAAGTTGGTAGGAATAGAAAAACCCAATTAGAAAAATGAAAACCAAAGAAAGTAAGAGTAGTTACCTGCCCCATCAAGAATGAGTGATGGCAATACTCTTTAACTATATTTATCTCACTCTCTTTGTGTGGTCATAAACTAGGTCTCTCATTCACATGGACAGCCAAAAATACTTCACTGAGCCTAACAAAATGAAAGGGAAAATTGCAGGGGAAAGATATCAAGACAGTAACCTATTGGTTTAAGTAGATCAAATGCCTGACTATATTGTTTATGGGGAAAAAATGTCATCCCTCTCCACTAAACTTTGCTATTTTCTAAAATGGATCCACTTTGAGATGTAATTTCTTCCCTCCAACTTAGACCAGTTGGATTCCATCTATAATAATTGTGACAGATAGCAAGTGGTTTGTTTCATTACATTGTTAATGGCTATAGTGGGAACATTTGAGCTATTATGCGAAAAGGTGTGGTTGTGTCATTGTGAAGCTTCCAAGGATAGAATTTTCTCTTTACTCTTTGTTTCTGCAATAGGCTGTCTTGCTCTAACAATGGTGCATACTGAGTTTTAAATTCTTTTCCTCTTGGCTTGAGGGAGTTTGCTTTTTTCACCTGTAGGTCATTAAACAGTCCAGAGGGCAGGCACTTTCCAGCCAGCCAAGACATGAAATGGCACAATCCATAAATGCTGGAATTAATGGAAAAACATTACCATTCTTGACAGATACCAATAGAGAAAAGATATATTTTAAAGTGATTAACATATTCATCTAAAACATTAATATGCTTCTGCAAACCTCTATACTTGGTCCAGCATCAACTCTTCTATGTGATGGTCTTTCTTATAAATCAGGAAGAACATGAGTGGAACTTGCCTCAGATAAGATGTAGAGGATCATGAAAAGCATTTGTCTGATATATTCACAAAAGGGCTGGGCTGGTTTATATATTTTGTGCCAAGTATGTTTTAATGAAGTCTCTACCTTATCTTAAAGGTATTTTATGTATCATTTTTTGCACAAACTCAAGCTCACACTGAATTCAAAAGAAAACTCCTCAAAGCTCAGTTTCTAAAAAACAGCAAGCAAGATCTTATATATTTTTAATTAATCCAGATGTCACGAAAGGTAGTTCTTAGTTACCTATCTACCCTTGAATCAAGTACAGTGGTGGTCACAAGTGAGGAGAGCAAGAGAGGCCTTGGTACCTCTGAGTTATTTCAAAGGTGATTTTAATATTCTTAGTAACTTTTACTCCACAGGTCAAAACCCTGCTATAACTCAATCATTGGGAAATCACAGTCCTTTTGAATACAGGGCAATTATAATCACTTCCTCATTAGTTTAATATTTTAAACTAACCTACAAAAGTACATAAAAGTTGCTAATAAACATTTATCAGAAATTCTAGGATGAAGATAATCTACTGTAATCACCTTGAATTTAATAAACAACCTTTCATATCCTAAAGCTGATAGTAATATCCTATATAGCATTTCATATGCATTAGCATCTTACTGGGGAATTTTGTAGAAAAGCTGATATTGTTCAGGTTTAGAAATGAGATAGAATGTGAAGTAACTCAAGTCTAGGCAATATCAGGACTCAGACCTCACAATTTCAGCCTGTTCTCTCCCCTTAGCCTGCCTGCAATAAATGCACCCTGGTGGGCACCTCTCTTTCCATCAAGAACATACATATTCATGTATTAGAAGTCAGCCATGGATACTGACATGGGCTACAATGTGTTCAAAAGAGAAGGGAAGCTAAACAGAATGATTAAGGCAACTGAAAGAAAATAAGAAATTTAATAATTGAAATGTCTTCTAACTTATGGGAAGGGAGTAAGACAGAGAATAGATGAGCCAGATAAGACACAAAATAAGAAAATAAAATACATGTAAAATGAACAATGTGATTGAATTTTTTATCTTCAAATGCTTAACTTCCAGGATGGGAGAACACATAGTTTAGCTTGCTTGAGTTTAGTTCTCCTGATATATTCTACAGAGTAATTTATTTTCTGAGGAACGGCTCACTGTAGTGCTCCTATTATGATAATGGGAATTGATGCACATGAGTATTTGTGGTCACATCACACAGCAGTTTTTGGAAGAAATATGGGGGAGGGGAGAAATTAACATTTAAAAAATAGGGATGAAGGCTTGAAATCCTCTATTTTCTCAATCTATCACTCAATCTGTCTACACACACGGGCACACACACACAATTCCACGGTGAATTGTCTTATTTGGGCTAAGTGCTTCTCTAGTGAAGAACAAAATCTTATGAGTGAAAAGCGGCATAATGCATAGAATGCTTGCATGGATTTGTTGATGAGAAGGTCGCTGCCCCTGAGATTGGAAAACACAGCTCCAGCAGCCCCAGACCTCTCTGACCATATTCACTTTGCTTACTCAGGAGCAGACAATGACAGGCAGGGACTTAGGGGGAGGGGATGAATCAAAGTCCCTCTTATTCCATGTCTCTCTGCTAGAATTGCTGTCTGCCTGGTGAGCTGACATGAAGTAGGGGATCAATCCAATAGACACAGGATGAAAATGTAAACAGGGATAAGCTCTCTGTGTGCACACTCTCTTTCTCTTTCTTTCTTCCATCTCATTCTACCTTTCTACACAAAATCCAGACCTCTCAGAGGGTAGGATTCTTTTTTTCTTTTTTCTGTATTGAATGAGTAATACTCAGCACCAAAAGTCACTTAACAGTAGGCTCATCCTTTGAGCACAGCCACATTGTTTTTAGTCAATTGTGTATGGCGATTTCAAGATTGTGTTACAGAGTGTGCCAATATCTGTACACAGAGCAGATCACTCTAAATATGAATACCTGTGGGGACAATTATGGCAAAGTCACAACTTGGATGCATTATTGAAAATAAAGCTTATTGAAGTAGCTGAACTAATAGGTCCATGCACCAAAGTTTATGGGCACAAATCAGCTGTCAATGGGTAAGCTAAGGAAGACAATACGCCAGTCATTACTCTGGTGGAAGGCACATTAGCTTATTCTCTCCCTTAATTAATATTCTGCAACTGAATCAAGCACTACTGATTGCTGACCAACTCACACGTTCCCCATATGTCTGCAGATTGCTAAACTCAGAAATGTGAGATTGTACATCACTAAGTTAGAGGACAGCCAACATCAATAGTGGTTGCTGGACTATTTGTTCCTGTAAAGAACAGATGAAAATCAGAATTATGGAAAAATATGTATTTTCACAATTTCAATGGATAAGCATTATTAAAATTTTGAATTTTTCCAGATCAAGGGAAATACACTGTGTAAAAATTTTATTTCTTCTGTTTTTGTACTTTAGTATGAATTACTGTATTTATTTGCTTATAAATAGTGAAACAAAAGTATAGATATAGTTAGCAAAAATTAACCTTAAGTTAGAAAAATATATATTTTAGGTAGCAATTTTTAATGAAAAATTGACTTTTTAAAAATGAAAAGCAAAATGCAAAATTTCCTGTCAGCATCATCTCAGAGTCAAGAGCTAAAAGTGCAACTTTTTCAATACAAAATAAAGGTATGTTAATATGTTTCATTTTGTTTTACAAGTTTTAGGGAAATTATCAAATATAATACTGAAAACTCTAAACTTCAGGTTATTAATTTAAGATAATATCAGCACATATTCCATTTGCGAGGTGCTGAAATCCTTCAGCATATTAATTATCCCAACAAACATATAGAACAGAGCAGTTCTTGTTTACACTGTGTAGATGAAAAAGCAGAGGTTCAGAAACAAGTCAATTCTTTTCACTGTCCCAGAGTGAAACTGCTGAGGAGCAAGGACTTAAACCCACACAGGCTGCCTTCCATCAGAGCTTGTCTTAACTCTTTGTTGTATTGGTCCTTTATTAACATTAAATACATTCTAAGGTTTGAATTCACTGATATGTTTTATGCATTTTCAACATTCCAATTAAGAATGTTTATTAAAATTGGAGAATGGCCACCATATTTTAAATTTATAAATCTTCATAAAGGACTCTGAGGTTGTTATTAGACCAAAAAGTAATGTACAAATATATTTAGCCAATTGAAATAGAAGGTACATTTTATTATTTTGAAAAAAAGCCTGAAAATTCTGGATTATTCATGGTAATTAGGAGTCTCATTTGTGTTTACATGGCCAATAACTGTAAACTGTGCTAAACTGCTGAGACCTTGTAAGTAAGTAGGATACGATGGTGGAGGACAGTGAGACCACTTAACCTTAGCTTTTTGCTGGAGGTACTTCAGAAGTAAAGGACATGGCTTTCCCACTGGGGTTACAACATCTTCTGGACTTCATCAGTTTACTTTATGTTCTCAGAGAAATAATTCTCTGATTTCCCTTACCCAAAGAGAAACTACAATCTCCTTGGTAAATCATCATTTTTCTTATGAGAAGCATTTGGTGAAAACTGCAAATAATTTCTTGGTAAGATCTGATTTGTTAAGGAAATCTTTAAAAAAGGAAAACAAAATAAAAGAATAAAAGAGATCTTACATAATTTAATAATCTCAGTACACAATTATATGTGTACCTCTGTTTCTCATCAAAATCAACAAGAAAAATCTCTTCAGTTGACTGTCACCACAAAACAGGATAAATTGTTCTGGAATGTTTTGAGGGAATCATGATGAAAATCTTTAGAGAATACAAATTCCCTCATTAAATTTATTGTCCTGTGCTGTTCTCACAACCATTCCCCTCTGACATGGCAGGGCCAGGAGTCTTGCTCACTTCTTTTGTATAGGGGCACTTGAACAGGGTTATTGAGGCATGTTTGCTCTGTGTCTCAAGCAAAAGAAAGCAGAGTGATGAGTAATGTTTTATTACGACCAGAGCCTACTGAGGAGCAAATGATGTTCTCAGACATAGGATGAAATCTTACTGAGTGTTGGTGAAGGAAATGAAAAGCAAATGTAGAAAAAAAAATTTCCAGAATTTTCATATACGACAGCTGGAACCCAGTGAAAGGAAATGATTTAAAAATGCTGCTTTAAATTAAGCATTTCTTTTCTTCTCATCAATTTAACAATTAATCCACAATTCTGTGCTTTGTGGCAATGTTAAAGTTGGAGATAAGACTCCCTGATTTACTGTTTTCTTCCTAACAAAGGCAGCATCCAATCTATACATGTTATAAACATTCGTTTGTTAGGTGGTCATGTGGGATCAAGAATGCCTTTTTGTTTTTCCCCAAAGAATCATTGTTATAAATCATTGTTTGGTCTTAAGGCAAGTCCATATAAGCCTACCTCAAGAATAATGTTTCTGAACTATACTACTGAGGACTTCTAGGGACTTTCAGTGGAGATCTCTGAAGTCTGAGTTCTGGGAGAGAGGTAACTTATTTTGAATGGAGAGAGGGAGAAGCAAGGGACTTTCCTCTTTTTCTGGGCACAAGGCAGTTCAATTTTTTAATTAAAAATAAAAATTAGTTCAATTAATTTTTTAATTAAAAACCTATGGTAACCATAGGTTTTTAATTAAAAAATGAGGACATTCTCCAACAAAGGAATTTTTTCCTATGACAAAAAAAATGGGATCTATTTTTCCTCCCAGAATATTCTACTAATACATGAAGATAACTTTTGTTATCAGAACTACCCATAAACTCCAATAGCTTTGAATGCTATACACTCATGACATTTTAAGAAGAAGTTGCTGAGTTTTTCTCTGTTTTGCTTTGGAAGCTCAGCTACAAATAGGAAGTCCAGGAGGCTCTTGTGGGTTGGCTAGGAGAGAGATGACAAAATATGGACTTAGGGCAACCAAAGGGGACAGAGAGAAGAAGATAAATTTAAGATAGATTTTAAGAGGTAGAACTAAAATGTGGCCTTTTGGCACTATGGAGAGGAAAAGAGGGGATGCTTGGGGAAGCTTACATGGCAGGAAGAGAATGGAGATGAATCAAGATCAGTGATGGCAGTAAAGTAGACTAGTAAAGAACAAAATATGCCTTCTCAGGATCACTTCCTTAAATTCAGTTTTGCTTTACACAGCTCCCTTCTTTTCTATACTTTGGACTTTACAGATTCTCTAAAAAGCAGTAAGATTTCAAGAACGTGATTCCTGAGAGTAGCACAAAGTTTATTGGAGAGAGGCCATTACTAAAGCCTATAAATATGCCAGGTACTACACTAGATTTGTTTTTCTTGCTTTTGGTTTATCTTCACAACAATCTTGTGAGATCACTGTTGTTTCTTATTATAAATGTGAGAACTGAATCACAATGCAAAGTAACATCTTCAAGGAAGTGGGTAAGCCAGCATGGGTTTTGATGACAGTAGAATCTTTTTATCACTTCATCTTGTTGCCTTGTGTGCCTATGAGTTGTGTTTCAGTTTAATTCAATAATTTCATAAATTCAAAAGTCCTTTGTGTGTACCTGGAATATGCTGTCCACTGTCCGGGAGACTGGGACAAATAGACCGGGAGGAGACCGGGAGACAAATAGAAATCCTTGCCTTTAAGAGACTCTTACTTGTGAAACAGGTGCCCAGAAATTTGGAAGCAAGGAGCCTGTACTAGGAAATAACTATATAAGGAAAGAAAAATGGACAAGTTTCATCTTGTGACCAAAGGTGAGCAGTGTTTCCTGGGGAAGTACCCACAAATTCTTGCTGAGCTACTAAAGAGTGGGGAAACTCTACAAACATCAACAAAGCCATCATTACACGCAGGCTGAGCTTCTGTGATGGCAGTTATCCAGAGTGTTTAAGAAATACAGGCACTGAAGCTGGGATCATGACAAACGCCTATAATATTAGCATTTGGGAGGCTGATGCAAGATGATCATTAGTTCCAGGACAGCCTGGACTATGTAGTGAGACCCTACCTGAAAGAAAAAAGTCAAGGGCTGGCGGTGTTGCTCAGTGGTAAAGTTTTTGCCTGCCACGACAAAGGCCCTAGGCTCAAACCCTAACACCACAAAAATCATATAGATGGTCGATAGATAGATAGATAGGTAAGAGACTTGAATCTTACCTTAGCTAACTATTAGCTATATGACTATGGACTGTTTATTTAAATTCATGTGTAAAATGTAAACATTAAAGGTGGCTTATGCAAATAAAAATCCAACATAGTGCCTTGATTATAATAGATAACTCAATACATTTACCTGTTATTGTTATATTCAGTCTTTTTAGATACCATTCACCCTCTGTCTACATGGAAGATGAGATAATTTAACTTTATTGAAGTTTCCAGCTTATCAGAAATAGAGGGCCCAGCAGAAGGCAATAGCTATAGCAGAAATAAGAAAATGTTACCCAACATTTAAATGGTATTAAAGATTGGATGTGGGGCTGGGATTTAGCTCAGTTGGTAGAGCACTGTGCTGCAGTCTCTGAGGTCCCGAGTTCGATTCCCAGCACCACAATAATGGGAGAAGGGCCTGGCAGTCCACTCCCAAGGCAATCCTGAAACAGTCAGCCACTGAAAACCCTGTGAGGGTCGCTATGAGTCAGATACGGACTTGATGGCACCTAACAACAACAACAACAACAACAACAACAACAACAAAGATTGGATGTAAATTTTTCATTAGTTAAAGACTGCTTTTTCTACTGATTTGTTTAATTGGCTAAATCTCAACTGTACAGAATCTCTGCTTTGGGGTACTTTTCAAACTATTGCTTTAATTCTATTGTCATAAATATCCCATGTATATTATATTCTTTGAAATCTGAAATGCTTGTCAGCAACTACTGATTCATCAGATGATCTCTATGAAGAATAAGCAACAGAGCCAGGCGAGATGGTGCAATCCTGTAATCCCAGCAGCTCAGGAGGTGGAGGTAGGAGGATCACAAGTTCAAGACCAGAGGCAGTCTCCATAACTAATTGAGACCCTGTCTCAAAAAGTAAAAAAATGGGTTGGGGATGCAGCTCAGTGGTCCAGCACTGGCAAAGCATGCAGGCGCGAGGCCCTGGGTTCAACCCACAGTACCACAAAAAAAAAAAAAAAAAAAAAAAAAAGCAACAAAACTGCATAAACTCAAATCATTGGAAAAAAAAACCCTAAAGCCCACCTTGCCATGTTCAGATGTCCACAGAAAGAAAAACAATATGTGGTGACTGAGAATGGCACTAAATAGTTGGTCACACAGTTAGTTCAACAGAGACTGTGTCCAAGAAGTAAATTGTTAAAATAAAATAAAACAAGACAATAAAGCAGAGAAAGCCATTTAAGACATGGAAGCAATCTGGAACTTGCTTAATTTATGAGTATAAATGAAAGTTAACTTGTCTATATTAAAAATAATCCTGAAGCATAAACTCAACTAACCCACAGCCATAAACTAGGGACTTTCTAGCATGTTAGATCAAATAAGGGAACTGCACTACTGTAGCCAGTCAAATATTTTCTTTCATTTACTTCCATAGGCACCCTATAAAATCTTCTGTGTGTTTCTTAAGTGGTTCCCTCCTAATTCATGAATGGCAGTTTGGTGAAATTGACTCTTAAAATTTTGTTGACCTTAGTTTACTTTTAACACGAGGAAGAGTTAGAGATGACATCTATTGCCTTTTGAAGAAACAGAATACATTTTTGATCCCCTTTCTTTGGGGTATGTGTTTGTGATTTCAGTTTTGACCCCCTAATGGTGATGTCTATCCAGATCCCTTGGGCATGTCTTTGAACCTACAGTAACAGTGGATGATATAGGTCAGAGGACAGAGATGGTCCCCATGCAGTGTTCCACCACCCTATTTAAACCTTGCTAGCAATAACAAACAACATCATTACAATTTAGGCCTTCATTAGAATTTGTCTCCTCAATTCACTGGCCCAGACATGAGTAACACATCATACTAACTGGCAAGACAAGATAATTCAAAGTGAGTTCTAGAACTCAGCCAGGCAACCAGCACAGAAGTGCTGCCACACACCACAGTGCAACCTCCTAGGCTGCAAGTCTATGGAGAATGAACCATGGAAGCCAAATTCTTAAACTGTTCCTATACTGTGAACTGAAAAGAAACAAAGACAGGCAAGGGAAACAGAAAATAGAAACAATCTAAGTTTCTCAGCTTCTCAACTTCAACGACCGTATGAGGAACTGTGAGTCAGAATAGTTTAGTATGCAGCACTTAGAAGTATGTTGATTTTTTTTTAACAAAACATCTAGACAGTAGACAGATCCAAAAGATATGGAAATTAAAAGCCATCTTTATGTGCGAAAAATGTTGTGTATTAGTTTCTTCCCCATTATCATTTGGCAAGCAGTTGTGATCAGAAATGGCATCTGGAAATATTGAGGGCAGTGGGGTACTGCACACTGGCTTTGGGAGAACTTGGTGGTGAGATCTGGCTTAAGAAGTAACAACAATAATGTAACCTGATGAAATAATACATTGTCCTAATGGTATCATTTTATGTCATCCATGATTGTTGTTGTTGTTGTTGCTAGGTGCTGTCGAGTCGATATCTGACTCATAGTGACTCTCATAGGGTTTTCAATGGCTGACTGTTTCAGGATTGCCTTGGGAGTGGATTGCCAGGTCCTTCTCCCATTTTTGTGGCGCTGGGAATTGAACTTGGGACCTCAGAGACTGCAGCACAGCATTCTACCAACTGAACTAAATCCCAGCCCTGTCATCCATGATTACCTTGTGTTAAATACATTTGTTGGGAAATAAAGATTTCCAACAAGGATTGTAGCTAGCTTTCAGAAAATACATTTATATTTTGCTAAAAATATAATGCCTGCAGCTGCAGCCCTGTGGCATCCGATCCCGTCAGATCTCGGAAGCTAAGCAGGGTCGGGCCTGGGTAGTACCTGGATGGGAGACCACCTGGAAACACCAGAAGCTGTAGGCTTGGGAGAAGGACCTGGCAACCCCCTCCCAGAAATCAATCTGCCATTGAAAACCCAATGAACAGCAGAGAAGCACTGACAATAGTGTTCCCCCTGTTGTACAGAGGGTCTCGCTATGAGTCGGATACCAGCTCGACGGCACTTAACAACAACAACAACAAAAAGATAATAATGGGCTTCTAGTTTAAAACATACACAGTAGCATATATCAAAGAACAGAGAAGGAAATCAAGATTGTCATCTCCATGTAGCTTTAAAATTTTTGTCTAGATATATTTAAACACTAGTTTTGAGGTTTGTATTGCATCTGAAATTTCTTCAGTCATCTTGAGGGGCTGTTACACACCTTCCAATCTTCGTGTAATTAAGGCAGTAGTTTTGTTGTCATCTTGTCACAACTCATGAGAAAAACTGTGAAAACTCAAGAGCATATGCAGTAGTAAGTCAGCATCAGACAGCTATATGTAATTTTGCCTTGCATTTTGAGGCACTTCATTGCACCTGTGAATAGTCAGCTATTCCTTTCCCATTAGTTACTTCCCCACTCTCACCACTAAAAGACCTAAACATTATTTTCTTTTTTTTCTTAAAGTTTCTAAAAAGCATCTTGCTCTACTTGCTTTTAGGATATTTTAAGGATGCATGTGTTTGTAAACCTAGCAACAAATCAATTTAATTATTTTTTTAGAATTCAATAAAATTAAGACTTTGGTCTCTATACGCTTTTACAGAATTTTAAATACTATGTTATCAAAAACACTACATAAGAGCTTATTTAAAAGAATTGATAAATATTCTATAATATGACAACCATACACTGTGAAATTGTTTTCTATTATTTCATAATGTTTTTGGCAAAACAGATTGTCACATAAAGAGGAATAAAGTAAATATTAGGCAATAAATGATCAACTTGTATCATTATTTGATGATATTATTGTACTTTTAAGTATAAAAATTGGAGAAGGATGTGGTAATCCATTCCCAAAGCAATGCCAAAACAGTCATTGAAAACCCTGTGAGGGTCACTATGAGACTTGACCCAACAGTGCCTAACAACAACAAGTATGGAAAACATGTTATAAGTTCCTAGGACATTAAATAATGTTCAGTAACTCATTTACTAAAATTAGGAGACCCTCAAAGAGAGTCCTGAAGACTCAAATTTATTTGGTTTTTTAACTTCAAGCACATATTTATTATCAATATCACAATGAACATAGATGGAGAATAGATTTATAATCAAAGAGGTTGGTGGGTAGAGAATGACATAAAATTCCCCAATATAAGAAATTTCATAATGATTTTAGAAATATAGAATTGGACATGATAGAGAGGAGCACTATAGCTTTAGAAGATTTGAGAACTAACCATGAATCAGCAATTTGTGCAGGTAATTGATTATTGGTCCCAAAGATACATCCAACATTGATTAAGATTTCAAGATCTATCATTGTTGCCTACTTTTGAACTCTGTATTTTAATCAGTTGACAAGGACATAGAAGTACTAGAAAATGAATTGTAAAAGGGCAATGTAAAGTGACTGAGTTTATTGAGTCTTTATTTGAGAAGTAGCATTTTTTGAATACCTATATTGATATCTAACAACAACAACAACAACAACACATAGACATATTGCATATAAAAGTATGGAGATAAAGTGATTGTCATCAGTACCATATCTAGAATATAATGTACTGATTTTGTAATATGTTTTCTTATTAGGAAAATCTTTTTGTTGAAAAAAATAACCTGGGACCTTTGAAAAAGTTAAGAAGAACAAGGGAGACCAAGTATTCTTCAGACCACTTATACAAAATTCTCACTTAAGATGGATAGAAGTGGTTCTTGGAAGAAATAGGACATTCAATGAATGTTAAATCATTTCCAGACCTTTTACTTTTGTGACAGCAAAAGCCAAAGTCTACATTTTACTCATTCCAGATCCATGTTTTGAGATCTGTAGGCTCATGTGCCCCTAACATCTGAAAAGAAAAATGGCAATGCTTTGAGAATTTGATGTGAGAAGCCCTGGTTCAGTTTCAATGCAATTACCTTCCTGCTCTTTTACCTCCTTATGCGACTTTCTATTCCTGATTTCCATTCTAAATAAAGCACATATCATTTAATCTTTTGCACTTTCTTAGAACAGTCATTAGTAATTCAACAATTAGAATATCCACAGTACTTTAAGGAACAAGGCTTTCTTTCTTTTTTATCAGCTTTTGTTTCTTTTAAAAAATAATTTTCAGGTGAAGAAGGACAAATTCTTCCTAGTTTTTCTCTTCTTCATTTCTTACTATTATCTCTGCCTTCAGGCTTCTCTATGAAGTACCTTTGGTGCTATTCTTCCTAGAGGTTAGAAAAGCCAACTTTTCATAAAATAATTTTCCTATGTAGCATTCTTGCCTGTCTAGAGATGAGGCACACTCATTTTGACCTTTGGTGATAAGTGTGGCTGAGACTAGCATTCACAGAACCAAGATTCTTAGGTGTATTCAAATTAGGATGTTTGACAAAGAGAATCTTAATGTTATAAATATAGAAGGCAGAGTATTTTTACATTTAAGATAAGAGTTGGTGAAAATGAATATAAATCATTAGTATAATGTAAACAATTGCTAATTTCATCAATATATGTATTTGTTCTGCTATCAAATGTGGTTTTCCAGAAGAAATTTAAGGCTTTCATTTAAACTTTATTTTTCTCCAGTAAATATTCTCCATTTTTCAAAGAAGACTTGCTTCTTGTGCAATCTAACAAATTTCATTGGCCAAGGATTGATTATATTCTTTAGGATGACCTGGAGATTTGGGAATGCACTCATTTGAAATTAAGATGAAATTTAAAATAGCTCCTGCAATTTATTTTTTCTTTCTTACCAATGAAGTTCAACACTGGAATCAAGTAATAGTATAAAATAAATCTTGCTTATTTAGAAAAGTTACATTATCTTTTGAGTTTATTTTTATTCTTTATTCAGTTTCATTTCATATTTGTTCATGCCTGTGCTTTTAGATATCACATATTTTTGTCATTGTCTCCCTCCAGATAAAAATTATACCCATTTCTATTCTATACACAGTCATTATTAAAGATAAATTATCAATTTCATGTTTTGAAATTCTGCTCTTGTTAGAAGTGTTAGTGAAATATTTCTAAGCAGGGAGGAAAAAAATCTGTAAAAAACCTGAACCATTTTACTGCCTTCCTACATTTCCCAATTCAAAGGCTTTTTTTATTACATGGTAAGGTAAAATCATCTTTTATATTTCCCCCCAAATATCTTCTGTAGTCTATATAAGAAACAAAATTAAAACTTTAATCCATATAATACTGAACAGAACTTTATCATCAGATTTACTGCTTGTATTTAGATTTAGCTCTCAAAATATAAGTGATGCTCTCTCTGTTCCTGCTACATGAATATTTGTGAATTGATGGCTGCCAAGTAGCAGGCTGGATTACAACATACAATGTTCAGATTTTTAAGGCTTCTTATCATTAGAGTCACCGTATTTAATTTTTGTAAGGGGTTTTAATTATTGGTGCTTATTTCATATTTTGATTAACTTTAGTTTTTAATTTCCACTACCTGTCATGCCATGTCTTGTCATGATTTTTCAGTTGGTGCCATTTTAATTATTATTCCTGAGACTCATTTTCTCATTTATTATTACCCCAGTCCTTTTAGCTGCTTTCAGAAGGGCTAATATCAACTTTCAAGGGTAAAGTGTGAAGAACAGATTGCCTTCACACATTGATAATTTTGAAGACTTATAAACAGATTTAAAAATATGATTCACATTAATGAGTTCAATAAAACTTAATAAGATTTCAGTAGTGTAACCATTGGAATGTGCCTTAGCAAAGTACTAAGGAAACATATGGGATATATCAGTAAGTACTAATAATATAAAGGGCTGGGATTTAGCTCAGTTGGTAGAGCGCTGTGCTGCAGTCTCTGAGGTCCCGAGTTCAATTCCCAGCACCGCAAAAATGGGAGAAGTACCTGGCAATCCACTCCCAAGGCAATCCCGAAACAGTCAGCCATTGAAAACCCTATGAGGGTCACTATGAGTTGGATATCAACTCGACGGCACCTAACAACAGCAACTAATAATATCTACAACCAATTTCATTTTACACAGAATCTTAAGTGAGAATATTTTTTAAATACTTAAAATTCTTTGCTTATATTAAAACATCATTTGGCTATGAAATAATATTGAATTTTTGCTTAGGGTAAAGAGATTAATACTTTTTTATGAGTATTTATATGTGGAATTATTGTGACAGAGTAAATACAAGTAATATTTTAGAAGTAAAAGAATTGGATTTGAATTTCATTATTACCACCTCTTAACAGACCTTGGGGACTGGGATTTAGTTCAGTTGGTAGAGCACTGTTCTGTAGTCTCTGAAGTCCCAAGTTAGATTCCCAGCACTGCAAAAGTGGGAGAAGGATTTGGCAATCCACTCCCGAGGCAATCTCAAGACAGTCAAACACTGAAAACCCTCTGAGGGTCGCTATGAGTTGGACACAACTTGATGGCACCTAACAACAACAACAACACCTGGCCTTGGATGTGCCTCAGTTTATATATCTATAAAGACAGAGATAATTAAATCTAGCAAGGTGGAGGGTCTTTGGGAAAAGGAATATCAACTTAAAATATAGAAAGGGGCAACTCAAATATACTGAGTAAACTTAAATGTACAGTCAAGTCTCATATTACCAGTACTGACATCAATTAACATGTGTAGGAATTTCATCACTAGAACTCTCATTTCCTCAGGCTATCTCTTTACAGGTGGAAATTGTGCCATTTCCACTGAAACTGATCAAATGGATCATATAGACTAAGAAGTGATCCAATATGTGGGATAACTTAAAAACAAGGTTCTACACAGAGCACTATTACAAGATTTTGGCCTAAAAATACAAATAAATTTCATTCATGTTCCCCTCAAAAGAAGACATGGGGGAGCACAGTAGATTTACTATTATATTCACTGTATTTTTCAGCACATTTCTGACATGACAGAACTTCCATTTTGGTTACAGACCAGAGAGAGATGAACCTTACACTTGTACTTTAATGTGTTTAGTGATTCGAAGAATTTTTACACAGACTAGATTTTGTCCAATCTACTTTGCTCTCTATTATTCATATAATTCTGCTTCTGAAGGCAGAGGAAAAAGTCACTTCATCACTGAACTTTGCATCAGCTCCATTCTTTCAGCACTCTGGGTAAATGGCACAGTGGAGTCAAAGAATATTCCTGGAAACTACCTCTGGCTGCAGATGGCTAAAAGTAATTTAGCTCCTTACATGAGTGATTGCTACCACAGGAATCTATGAATTCAAACTAATGTATTATCAACTCGCCTTCCTCTTAACTGGACCTTAAAGATGTTTATGGGTATTATGTTCCTACTCAATCTAAAGAAAATTATGATGGAGAGGTAGGAGAAAGCAAGAGCAAACATGCCTGATTGTGGTTAAAACATCTAATGTAAAAATATTGTAAACTTCCATGACTGTTTAGGCAATCATCAGACACTTTCCAGGGCCTTAGAAGAAGGGCCAGGCAAGTGAGGAGGCAGAAATTTAAGGTTCTTTGGATTATGTTAAATTTATCTTTTGACCCCACCTGTTTGTGAGATGGGGTGGGAGAAATCTCAGGAAATAAAAAGACACTATTTGGGCCAAGGAGAAACAGAGTTGAAATGATTAGGAAAAGAGAAAATGAATGGAAGGAGGGAGGGAGGGAGGAAAGGAAGGAAGGGAGAAGGAAGGAAAGGAGGAAGGAAGAGAGGAAAGAAGGAAATTTGGAATGAATCCCAGGTGCTGAATTAAATGCACTATAAGGATTAATGATTTTTAACAAGGATGGGGTTTGAGGGGAGAAGTTTTAGACCATATTGGAACTGTGGAAGTGTCTTTGTCACAGTGAAGTAGAGATTTCTCATAATATTTATATATTCAATTCTGAATCTCAGAAGAGAATCAATAAGCTAGAGACTAATACTAGGAATATATAAGTATATTGTTGTTGTTGTTGTTGTTAGCAGCTGTCAAATCTGTATCCAACTCATAGTGATCCTATGTACACCAGGCCAAACACTATTGTCAGTGCTTCTCTGCTATTCATAGGGATTTCAATGGTGGATTGATTTTTGGGAGTGGGTTGCCAGGTCCTTCTCCCATAAGTATATAGATGGCACATAAACCCAAGAAAATTAATGAAAGCCCCATATTTACCCCACTGTTGGGGATTTTTAAATTGCACCAGATAATTAGGGTCCCTCATACTAGCATGAGGGACTGACCTTTAGCTGACCCTAGGGCCACATTTCACTCACTCACTCCTATCCCTCCCATCAAGTAAGAAAAGATGGCCCTTGACCAGCCTGATCAGCCTCAACCACCTTAATTTTGATTGGCTACCTCTAGCACCCCAGTTAAATAACTGCACCTACTTGGCAGGTATGACAATTTACCTGCTGTACCTGCCAGGAATGTGCCTTATTGGCTAACCCCACTACACGCCCCCCTCCAGGACCTTATATAAAAGTAGGGCCCTGAATCCCACTTCACTCTTCATCTCTCACCACCCCTCAACTGCTGCCCAGACCCCATCACCTCGATCCAGTGCTCCCCAATCCAGTGGAAGATCTCCAAGCAAGCCCATGCGTCAAGACCAGGGGCCCTGAAGTGCCAAAGGCTACAAGCAAGCCACAAAGAGCCTCCCAATTCCTCCCATCATTGGGAAGGAGGGAGGCAGAGAAGGCGAGCTGTGAGAGTCGAGACCACTGGACCTCCAGCGGAACTCCAACTGCTTGTACCTGTGCCTTTCAAGCTGAACTGTACCATCAGTGAGCCTGCAGCATTCTATGCTGCAGGTTTAGAGCTAGCACTTGAGCACTTGACAGGGGCTGCATGCTGGTTGCGCTCCCCTTGGGGAGTAACCCAATAAGCTTTCCCTCTCTTGTTTCCCGCAGAAGGTCTCCCAAGGTCCTTCTTTGGCATCTCTGGCCATGACACCAACCTGGTCCAGTGGGTCCCTGATACCCACTTGGTGTAAGGGCAAGGCTCTGACATCTGCCAGCCCTGAGCAGAACCCAGACACCCGACATTCCACTATGAATAATATATAGAACAAAAAGAGCAATAAACCAAGAAGGGAACTCCAAAATGCCAGTTTTTTAAATTGAAGCTGAAGAAATGATTTGGAGTTATGAGAAAAAGTGAGACCCTGGAATGAAGTATGCCATGGAATTCTTGAGAATCAAGAGTTTCACAAAGAATAGATGGTTAAAAGTGACAATCAAAATAAGAAAAGTTAGCTGATCACCATGGCACATGCTTGTGATCCCAGCAATTTGAGAGGCTGGGGGAGGAGGAGCATGAATTTAAGGCCAGGGCAGCCTATGGAACTTGGGGAGGTCTTGCCTAAAAAAAAAAAGAAAGAAAGAAAGAAAGAAAGAAGAAAGAAAGAGTTAATAAAAAATAAATGGGAGCTGGATGCAGCTTAGAGATGAAGCACTTGCCTAGCATGTGCAAAGCCCTGGGTTCAACTCCTCGGTACCATTCAAATACACACACACACACACACACACACACACACACACACACACGCACACAAAGATGTGAAAAAATAAAGTTTCCATGTCATGGTGAATTTGAAAGCCAGGTGGCAATGATTTGAGGTGAGAAAGCATAAGCTATGTAAACTATGGAGATAAGAAAGCTAGCTGAGTGAAGGAGTAGAAGAAGCTAGAGTATTTGGTAGAGAGAAACACTGGTTTGGTGAGATTTCCTTTATTTCAATGTCAGAAAACTGAGCATGTTTCCAGAGTACAGAGAAAAGTCAACAGAGTGAGGAGCTTTGAAGTTCAAGAATAAACAGAAACAGATCCTCTAGCAAGATCTCCCTAGCTCTCCATCCACTTAATCTGCTTTTGTCTTTTACCTGCAATGTTTACTGAGTGTCCCTTCTGTATGTATTTGTAGCTCTTATCATAAATTCATGATTATATATTGTAGATCATTCCTATTTATTTGTCTGCATTTCCCACTAGAGCACTTTGGGCTTATTTTTCTTTCAACAACTTTTCTTTCTTTTCCTTTCCTTTCTTTTCTTTTCTTTTTCTTTCTTTCTTTCTTTCTTTTTTTCAGAGAGCAGTGTTTGTTGAAAGAATGTCTGTGAAAAGGAACAGATAGACTTCTGATTAAGATGGGAGATTGCTAGCAGCATCTGTGAGTTGTGGTGAGATAGGGAGACAAATTAGGGCTAGAGTAATCTTAATCTTAAACAAACAAAATCAGCAAAGATATAGAGATTACAAGTGAAGCAATAGGACAATCTCAGAAACCACATAACAAAAAGCTACACCGTGAGACAGAGCAAATATGATCACCCTCAGGGATGCAGTGACCCTATGTCCCAGCAGGAGAAAAGGTGGCTCACCTGATAGGTGAATCAGAAACCCCATGACCTACAGAACAGACTAGTAAACATTGATTAATCAGTGAATAGGGACACTGAGAACACAACACGACAGTGCCCAGGAGTGCGAATGATGGAAGATGTGAGATAACCAGAAGCATTTGCCATTTACTCATCACCCTAATTGGCAGCAGTACAAGGAGGAGCACTGCCTGTGTGGGCCCTCTGTTGTTGATTTTGCTGGGTGCCATTGAGTCTGACTGACTCATAGTGACCCTCATAGGGTTTTCAATGACTGATTGTCTCAAGATTGCCTTGGGAGTGGATTGCCACGTCCTTCTCCCATTTTTGCAGTGCTAGGAATTGAACTGAGGACATCAGAGACTGCAGAGCCATGCTCAACCAACTGAGCTGAATCCCAGCCCTGTAGGCCCTCTAACCATGTCTAATTCTCAAACATGAAAAAGCCAGGCATGCTGTGAATCCCAGTCAGATGAAAAAGCCATGGACAATACCCCTAGACATGAGAAATTCCCAAATGACCCCACCAAGGTTGGACTCTGTGCTTCATGGTGGGATACACTTTGGCCAGCAGATTAACAGGTGCTAATACAGGGAGCAGGAACAACACATACAGCTAATATGCAATGTAAATCACCAGGTCTGGGCAGTGAAGTTGGTGAGAGACTTGGATAGACTGCAGAACAGAAGGTCCAAGGAATGCCCACACTACATGCATGCTGAAGGACTAGGAGAGAGCAACTGCCCCTGGTGAACTGGTCTTCCACACCAGCAGGAAAGAAATGCTATGATTGCTATTTAACAATATCTAGCTTGCAGGTGGGACTTACTAGGAAGTTCATGAATGATAAACATCCATATGGGAAGAATCTAAGCTGATGCTGTTATTGTTTTTCTTTTTATTTTTGTGTTTTACTTCTTATCTTTATTCCTTTTTCTTCTTTTCTTCTTTTCTTTCTTTCTTTCAAGTTTATTTTTCTTAATTCCTTTCATCCTCTAGATTTTTGATCATCATTTTTCCCTTTGGGTAACCCTTGCTATTTGACCATTAGACTTTCAATGTTACTTGAATCCAAACTTATTTGTTATAAAAGACAGAAAACTTTTATATATCTCTAATGGTTATACTTCTTGCAATGTTTATATAATCATGTATATTTTTATACCATATAAGCACATTTATATTTTCACCTAGTAATTTCACAACCATTCTCCAACACTCTCCTTTCTGCCTGCTCTTTTCCCTTACTCCTATCCAATCTTAATCTTTTTCTTCCTCCTCACTCTACCTCCACCCTTGACTTTAAAACTTCTCCAACAAATATTAACCCCAAAACTGTTCTACACCATCCTTCTCATTGCCTGTGCTCAGGTAATTTCTTAAATATTAGCTTGCTGCAAACCAGGTTAAGTATACTTACAAATTTGGTTTTGAATCAGAACTATTGCTGTAAGAACAGAGAGCTTTTCCCTTTGTGAATGAAATGGAGGGCCAAGACCTTAACAGAAGTATGTTCACAAGGAAGAACCCATAATAAGTTAGGAAGAGTTAGTCAACATAACAAATGCATAAGACTTCTAGCAGAAGCATATGGAAGATGAAAAAAACAAGGTGACAAGATCTCTCCAATTAACCATAACTCCTCAGTAACTAAAACCAGAAGAATTAAAATGCTTGACTTGCCAGACAAAGAGTTCAAAAGTCTACTTATAAAAATGATAAGTGATCTCAAAGAAAACAGATCTAAGCAGATGAATGCAATTTAGTCATTTGACAAAAGGTAATTTAGAAGAAAAATTCAACAAAGTAATTGATATATTAAAAAAAAATCAAACAGAAGTGTTGGAAATTAAAAACTTAATGAATAAAATAAAAATAAAAGTAGAAAGTAACACCAACAGACACTATCAGGTAGAAGAAAGAGTATCACGGATGGGTACAATCCAGTTATACCACTACTGGAAAAAAAGTACCCAAATGGAGATGAGTCATCATAGCCCAGAGACACCTACATTTCCATATTCAATGCAGCACTTTTCACAATAGCAAGGATATGGAATCAACCAAGGTGCCCATAAACAGAGGAATAGATAAAAAAATTATGGTACATATAACAATGGAATACTATTCAGCAATTAAAAAAATGAAATAATGCCATTTGCAGAAAAATGGATGGAATTGGAGAACATCATCTTAAGTGAATGAACACAGCCAAAAAAGAGAAATACCATATGTTCTCACTCATATATGGGTGCTGAATCATACTTAAAGGAAGGAAAAAATCCTATACATAAGTTGAAATATAAAAATGCACAATTAAACTTAGCTAGTGTAGAAGGGACAATTTAAAGAGTGGATAAACGGAGGAAGGAATCTAGCAGAGGGCAGTAAAAATTGGAGAAGATGGGATGATGAGGAGGGTTAATGAGGAGGGATGAAAAAGGAGAGGTGAATCTCAATGTAAATAGCACTTCATGAGTATGTTGGAAAAACCAGAGAAGATAACCCAAATAAGTATCAGAGTTTAAGTACATACTAGTCATAATGCCCCATAAACTTTATTGGTTAATAAAAGTGTTGCTAGAAGTGATGTAAAGGATGCATAATGGAAAAAGCCAATACTGTATTACTCTGTACCCCATCATCATTTACTAATAAAGGGAAAAAAAGAATATCAGGGAGGGAAGACAGGGTCAGAGAATTAATTTACTCAAGAACAAAGACAAAATAAAGGAATATTACTATAACTTTTAAGAAGTATGAGACAACATGAAAAGACATAACTTAATAATCTATGTAGTAAAAGAAGTAATTGGGGCTAAGCCAAAGGTTTAGGAAATCTATTCAACAAAATATTACCAGAAAATTTACTAAATCTAGGGAAAAAATATATATCCAGAAAACCAGATAAACCCCAAATAGACATGATTAGAAGAGAAACCCTTTATGTCACGTTAAAGTTGGAATGTTGAATCTCCACAGCAAAGAAACAACTTTAAAGGTTGCAAGAGAATAAACACCAGCTCTCCTATAAAGGCAAAACCAGAATGATATCAGATCCCTCAATAATAACCCTAAAAGCAAGGAAAATATGAAATAATATATTTCAAATCCTAAAGGCAAGTAACTGCCAACCAGGAATACTGTATCTAGCAGTATTATCTTTTAAAATGGAGAAATAAAACCCTCCAAGACAGATACAGACTTATGTAATTCATGACCACTAAACCAGCATTGCAGAAGACACATATAGAAGAAGAAAGACAAAACCAAATGTAAGACCAAAGGAATTAATAAAATCCATTAGAGGAATGTTTGAACAAAAGAAAGCTACAAAAGAAGCAATAATATTCAAATTAATAAACCATAAAAATCCTAATATGAAGGGGGAAAATATGAAGAAAAAGCAACACTCAAACTTGCTAGAAAAATAACAAAATTTTGTAAAACACCAAAACTTATCATAATAATAATGCTAAATGTTAATGATCTTAAGTATCCACTTAAAAATCACTGAATAGTCAATTGGATTAACAAAGATCCTTCTATTTTAACCTTCTGAGAAGCCCACTTCATTGGAAAGGAAGAACACAGACTGAAAATAAAAGGTTGTAAAATGATATACCAAGTGTGTGGAAGCCAAAAAATAATAAAATAAAATAAAATAAAATAAAGTCTATACTAATGTGTGACAAACTTAACTTGAATCCTAAATTAGTCAGAAGGAACAAAGGAGGACACTAGATATTAACAAAAGGAACAATCAATCAAGAGAACATAATGATAGTAAATATTTATGTATGAAACACTGTCAAATCTAACACTACTGGACACGAAGGAACACATGGTCCAGAAACAATAATAGTGGGTGATTATCTCTCATCAATGGACAAATTATCAAAACAAACAAACAAATAAAAAAAATCAGCACAGAAACCTTGAACTTAACACCATAGACCAACTGAACTGAACTGAACATAATATTTCAATCAACAGATGCAGAATACACATTCTTCTCAGCACTATACGGAAATTTTTCTCAAATAGACCACATTTTAGTTCACACAGCTAGCCTAAAAAAATACAAGAAAAAACCCTGAAATCATTCTCTGTATCTCATCAGCTCACAATGGACTCAAACTAGAAAATTAATAGGTAGCAAGATAAACTACAAGTATATTATACATACATGGATATTAAGTAACAAACTTTTGAATGAGCAATGAGTCCTTGCAGAAATCAGAAAGGAAAATTAAAAGTTCTTATAATTAAATGAAAATGAAAAAACACCTACTAAGACCTATGGGATACAGTAAAAGTAGTTCTACAAAGGAAATTCATAGTTATGGGTACCTACATTAAAAATCAGAGAAAGCCCAAATAAATAACTTAATGATACACCGTAAAGCATTAAGGCATAAAAAAACAACAATAAGCCAATTCCAAAACTAGGAGATAAAAAGAAAAAAGATCAAAGCAGTAATGAATGACTGAGAAAAAAAACAAACAAAAATTACATTCAATCAATGAAATCAAGAGTTGATTCTTTGAAAAGGTAAACAAATCAACAAACCCTTAGCCAAACCAGCCAAAAGATAGAGCAAGAGAGAAGGAGAGAGAGGGAGAGGGAGAAGGAAAGAGAGAGAGGGAGAGGAATAAGGAGAAAAAGGGAAAACAGATAGGGAGAAAGACCCAAATTAATAAACTAGAGGTGAAAAGGGATCATAACAGATATCAGTGAAATACACAGGATAATCAGAGATTAATTCAAGAACTTGTACTCCAAAAATAAAGTACAGAAGAAATGGATAAATTCCTTAATACTCATGATCTAGTGAAATTAAATCCAAGGATATAAGCAACTTAAACAGACCTATAACAAGTAATGAAATTGAGGCAGTAATAAATAACTTTCCAACAAAGAAAAGGCCAGGTCTTCAAGGGTTTACAGCTGAATTATATCAAACCTTTAAAGAAGAATTAATACTGATTTTCCTTCAACTATTCCATAAAATACAATGGAAATATACACTTCCCAATACATCCTATGAAGCCAGCATAACCCTGATACCAAGACCAGATAAAGACACAAAAAGAAAACTGTAGATCAATTTCTCTGGTGTATGTAGAAATGAAAATCTTCAATAAAATACCTGCAACCAAATACATCATCACATAAAAAAGCTCATACACTACAACCAAGTGAGCTTCATTGCACAGAATGCAGGACTAGTTCAACAAATGTAAATCAACAAATATAATACAACTCATCAATAGACACAGTGACAGAAATCACAAGATCATCTCAATATATCTGGAAAAAGCTTTCTACAAAGTTCAACATCACTTAATGATAAAAGTCCTGAAAAAACTAGGAATAGAAGGAGCTTACGTTAACATGATAAAGACTACATATGAGAAACCTATAGCCAACATTATAATAATGAGGAGAAACTGAACTCATTCCCTCTAAAATCAGAAACAAGACAAAGGTGTCCACTCTCTCTACTCTGATTCAATATAGTGATGGAAGTCCTTGCCAGAATAATAAGGTACAAAAAGAAATAAAATTTAAATAGGGACAAACAGGTTAAATTATTCCTACTCACAGAGGATATGATCTTATACTAAAAACCCTAAAGATGCCAATAAGAAAACACTTAGATCTGATTAGCTCCTTAAACTAAGTATCAGGATACAAGTTAATATTCAAAAATCAGTAGCATTTCCAGATATCAATATGAAACAGGAAGAGAAAGAAGTCAAAACAATCCCATTCACAATAGCCTCTCCCTCAAAATTGAATAGGGGCTGGGATTTGGCTCAGTTGGTAGAGCACTGTGTTGCAGTCTCTGAGGTCCCAAGTTCAATTCCCAGCACCGCAAAAATGGGAGAAGTACTTGGCAATCCACTCCCAAGGCAATCCCGAAACAGTCAGCCATTGAAAACCCTATGAAGGTTGCTATGAGTTGGATACCGACTCAATGGCACCTAACAACAACAACAACAAAATTGAATATTTAGGAGTTAATCTAACCAAAGTTGCTAAAGACCTCTAAATGGAAACTTCAAAACATAGAGAAAGAAATTGAAGAAGATACTAGATAGAAAAGATTCCTTTGTTCAGGAAACAAAAAAATTAATATTGTAAAAATGGCTATACTACCAAAAGTAGTCTACAGATTCAATGCAATCTCCCTCAAAATTCCAATAGATATACTTAACAGAAATAGGAAAAAATCCTAAAATTCATATGGAAGCACAAAAGACTCCAAACAACCCTAAGTTTCATATAGAAGCACAAAAGACCTCAAATAGCCAAAACAAATCTAAGTAGCAAAAGCAGTGCTGGAGGCATCACAATACCTGACACCAAACTATATGAAACATCCATAATAATAAAACAGCTTGATACTGGCACAAAGACAGGTGAGAAGATGAATAGAGCAGAAGAGAAAGCCCAGAAATAAACATAGTCAGCTGCAGCCATCTGATCTTTGACAAAAGTACCAAAAGCATACATTGGAGAAAAGATAGTCTCTTAAACAAATGGTTCTGGGAATACTGAATATCCATATATAGAAGAATGAAAGTAGACCCATGTCTCTCACCTTGTATGAAAATCAATTCAAAATAGATCAGAGACCTCAACATAAAACCAGAAATTTTGAAAAGACTAGAAGTAAATGTCAGGAACACACTTCAACATATAGGCATAGGCAAGTACTTCCTTAACAAGACTCCAGTAGCACCAAGAATCAATAAGTGGGATTACATAAAATTAAAAAGCTTTTGCTCATCAGAGGAAATAATTAATAAAGGGAGAGCCCACAGAATAGAAAATCCTTGCTACCTATACATCTGACAGATCATTGATATCTATGAAATATAAAAGACTCAAGAAAGAAAACACCAAAGTAACAAGTAATCCAGTCAATAAGTGGACAATGAAACTGAACAGACAGTTCTCAAAAGAAGAAATACTAATGGCCAATAAACATATGAAAAAGTGTTCAACATCCTTAGCCATCAGGGGATTGCAAATCAAAACTACACTGAGATTTCATCTCATCCCAGTCAGAATGGCTAATACCTATCAGGGTTCGGGTCAGGCCTGGGGGATGTCAGAGCCTTGCCCAGACACCACATGGGTATCAGGGACCCACTGGACCGGGTAGGTGTAATGGCTGGTGGTGCCAATGAAGGACCTCAGGAGACCTTCAGCGGGGAAACAGGAAAGGAAGGTTTATTGGGTTACTCCCCAAGTGGGGTGCAACAAGCAAGCAACCCCTAAACAAGTGCTATAAGTGCTGGCTCTAAGCCTGCAGCATGGAATGCTACAGGCTGAGTGCTGGAACAGCTCAGCCTTAAAGGCACAGCTACAAGCAGCCAGTGTTCCGCTGGCTGGAGGTCAGTTGGTCTTGACTCTCGAAGCTCACCTTCTCTGCCTCCCTCCTTCCCAGGGATGGGAGGAATTGGGAGGCTCTTCCTGGCTTGATTGTTGCCTTTAGCACTTCAGGGCCCCTGGTCTTGATGTGTCGGCTTGCTTGGAGAATCCGGTGGAGTAGGGAGCGCTGGTTGAGGTGATGGGGTCCAGGTAGCAGTTGAGGGACGGAGAACAGTGGTAGGGTGAAGGGGGTCCAGGAGCCCTGCTTATATAGGGACCTGGAGTGCGGCACATGCTAGGATTAGCCAATCAGGGCACACACCTGGCAGGTACAGCAGGTAAACTGACATACCTGCCAGGTAGGGGTAGTTACCTAACGAAAATGTCAAGGATAGCCAATCAGGATTAAGGTAGTTGAGGCAGGTCAGACTGGTCAGGCACCATCTTTGCTCACTTGATGGGAGGGGTAGGTGTGAGTGAGTAAGATGTAGCCCTGGGGTCAACTAGGGGTCAGCTCCTCAGGCTATCATGAGGGACCCTAGCTATGGGGTAGACTCAAAAAATTCCCCAACAAATATCGACAAAAGGAATAACAACAAATGCTGGGGAGGTTGTGTGTTGGGGGGAACGATCTTTTTTACACTGCTGATGGGACTGTAAATTAGTACAGCCATTATTGATATCAATATGGAGGTTCCTCAGAAAACTAAAAATAAAACTACCATATGATCCAGTTATACCACTCCTGGGTATACACTCAAAGGAAGATAAGCTATCGTACCACAGGGACGCCTACACTTCTGTGTTTGTTACAGCCCTCTTTACAATTGCAAAGAAAGGGAATCAGCACAGATTTCCATCAGCAGATGATTGAATTTTTTTTTCGGTACTAGTAGTTGAAGCCAGGCCCTTGCACTTGCATGCTTTGCAAGTGCTGGACCACTGAACCACACCCTCAGCCCACCCCCTTTTTTTTACTTTTTGAGACAGGGTCTCGCTAAATTACACAGACTGCCTCTGGTCTTGAACTTGAGATACTCCTGCCTCTGCCTCCTAAACTGCTGGGATTACCGGCATGCACCACCATGCCTGGCAACAGATGACTGAATTTTTAAAATGTGGTATATATACCTACAATGGCATATTATTCAGCAGAAAAGAAAGATAATATTATGTCATTTGTAACAAAATGGATTGAACTAAAGATCATCATTTTAAGCAAAACAACCCAGACACAAATAGAGAAACCCCATATTTTCATTCATATGAGGGAGCTAGATTACCTTAGAGGAATAGATAGATAGATAGATAGATAGATAGATAGATAGATAGATAGATAGATATAGATATAGATATATAGATATAGATATATATTTGCATATATCTTAGATTGGAAAATATACAGGGCCCATCAGGAATGGGAGAGGGAAGGAGATGGGAAACTCAAGAGGAGGATGGGAGCAACACAAGGGGATAAAGAGGGAGAGAACAAGTGCAAAATACAAGATGCAGCTTTATGAAGATCCCAGATCCCATAATGAATCTCACTATACTGTACGTAATTTTAAAAATTCTACTGTGCCTCATAATTCTGTACAATTATTGTTACATGTTCTTCTAAAGTTTTATGTAAAATACTTCTTGTTGTCATTGTTAGGTGCCATAGAGTCAGGTCCAACTCAGAGTGACCATATGTACAACAGATGAAACACTCCCTGACACTGTGCCATGCCAAGCACTGTTGTCAGTGCTTCTCTGCTATTCATAAGGTTTTCAGTGGCTGATTGTTTGGGGGAGTACATTGCCAGGTCTTTCTCCCAAACCTACAGCACCCAGTGTCCCGAGGTGGTCTCTCATCTGAGGACTAACCAGGTCAGACTTTGCTTAGCTTCCAAGATCAGGTAGGATCAGATGCCACAGTAGCATGGCTGCACGCATCAAATGTTTAAGGAGATGGAAATGTCAACAATCCTAATTATACAAGGTATATATCAACTCAATTATCACTCTGTACCTCATAAATGTATACACTAAAATACCAAAAAAATGACTGTGACATTTTTTTTAAAGAAAAGGAAAGGAGCAGATGGAAAGATGGACAGTGGAGGCGGAAGTTCTATTGAACTGAAGAATGTGACTCTTCATGATATTTTGGAATTAGAATGAAATGATGAGGATGGTATTAAATATCATATTAAGTTACAGAGTTCAGACAATTATTTTTCTTATTATGCTTGCAGATCAGTTCCATCCATAATGTGTTAATGTGTTTTATTTTTATATTTTCTGGATTATTTTCTAATGGTCTCTAGAGTGCTCTCTTTCTCTCCCTCCGTCCTTCCTCCCTCTTCATTTAAGAGGCACATTTCTAGATGTGCAGAGCATGTATGGAGAACACATAGCAAGTAGTGGTGAATAGGATCATCAACTAAAAATGTTTTGAAACATGAGTGCTTAAACTATTTTAAAACTCTCCAGGGCACTTTGTAAAAGGAACAAAAACTAATTTACACTGTGTTTACTCTGCATCACAATCAAGGGCTACTTGTTTTGTTCTGGGCAGCTATTTATTAGCCTAAAGCCATTTGTTAGTCACAAATGAGATAAGGTAAGAGACTGGGGATGACAGTCCACTTGTCATTAATACTTTAACCCCTTAAAAGAAAGAAGAAATAAATGCATGGCTGCTGATTGTGAATCAATAATGTTATCTTCATTTGCAAAGGACAGCACATTAGAACATGTTGATTTAGAGGTCCTTATTCTTACTGAATAAACACACAGGTCGCTAATCATCAGCTACTAAATATATTTTCCAAAGGTGAACAAAAGACATGGGTAATTTGATGCTTCTTAATTAAGCTCACAACACAATATTTTTTACACATTTACAAGCATTTGTTTATGAAAGGTAAATGAGTATAGATTTCTGATGGAAAGATTCCCACACCCCATCAGCTGTGAATGATTCTGGCCAGTAAATTATATGCTGTCCTCTACATTGCCTTGTATATGACCTTAACCCCGACCTTGATACAGCAGTATTTCTACAAGAGAATAATAATTTATTTTACATTTTAGATGAACTAAGCTCATTGTGATACTCAGCTAACATTCTGTATTATTTGCTAAGAAAATTAGTATTAGAAAACCCTCTGAGGGTTGCTATGAGTCAGATACTGACTCGACGACACCTAACAACAACAATTAGATGGCTTTAGGAAGTGTGATTTTTTTCTAACTTTATATACATTACTTTAGTATTACTAAACCCTTTATCAGACTTCAACACTTGTTTCTTTTTGCATGGATACAAAGACACACACACACAAAACTTTGAGAATTCAATGAAATCATAATAATAATCACATTCATAGAATTTCTATGCCTAAGACTAACAATAAAAATGAGAATTCTACATTTGGTGTACTGACCCGCACACATTTCCATACATCACAGCTTATATTAGCCTATTTTAAACCTTTGTTTATGTGTATGTAAACCCTTACATTCATGTTTTGTACTCTAAAAATTTCACCTTCACAGTGCCAGTCATTTAATTGCACTAATTATTATTCACACATTAACACCTATTATTCAGCATAAGTTTCTTTCCATTTTTTTTTCCAAATGCTTTAGCCAGTATTCAGATTTCACTTACTTGGCAGAAATGACTTATTATGCTGATTTTCAAAATCTGGCACCAAGCCTAAGAAGTAACCTCTATAGTCAGAATTCCTATTCCCACTCTCAATGTAGACCAAAAAGAAAATCTGTTAAACTCATTGAAACTTTATGGGGGAAAATATTGAAGTAGAACATCTATAGGTACCCTAGTTCACTTGTGAAAGCAACAGAGAGCAATCTTCTAGCAAATTTGGGGTCGATTATATATTATTTTATATGCAATTGTAGAAGGGACTGCATTCTTTTTTAGCCATTACAGTTTTTGTTTTGTTTTTAATGAGCATTATTTCAGAGAAACCTTACAAAAGAAATATTTAAGCATATTCAGGGGCATGACCTGCTTAAATTGAATCCTATATATAACAAATATTAAGGCAGAATATTAAAGTGGCCTATAATAAGAGATTGAATTTATTCTTAGTTTGAGAATTTAGGAACATGGCAGTAATAAATTGAAATTAATTTTAAATGTTATTTGTAGCTTGTTGGAGATACTAACTTAAGAAGTAGCATTGAGAGGCTTTGTATTAGTTGCTATATACCAAAAAATATTAGAGAGTAATCATTTTTTAAATCCCTATACCCTTAAAAGTATTTGTTTTAATAGTTCAAAAATGAACTCATTTTATCAAATTAATTCCTAGAAAGAAACAACTGGATTAATGGGGGGGGGGTCAAATAAACCATCACAATCTCACATTCACTCAGCTTGGCTGAGACTGACTGTTGCAGAACTGCACAGTTGGTAGGGACAGTAAGGAAAAGCCGGGAGAGAAGGAGTGATTAATGATTCAGGAAGGAAGCTGGGCACAGTGGCACACGTACACATAGTCGCAGCTACTTGGGAGGCTGAGGCAGGAGGATTGCAAATTCAAGGTTAGAAGAGGCCTGCACAACTTAGTGAGATCCTGCCTCAAAATAAAAAGGGCCTGGAGTGCAGCTCAGTGGTAGAGCACTTGCTTTGTATGCACAAGGCCCTGGGTTCAATACCTGGTACTGAAAAAACGAGCAAACAACAACAAAACATTCATGAGTAAGAGGAAATCATTTCCTATCACTGTTTCTTGTTGCTTCACCATTAGATGAAGGCCAAAGCCCTTCTGTAGGTCTCTATTTACCGGTTAAGCTGACTTTGGGTTAAATTCTTAGTTGTGCTTAGTCTACTTAAATAGCATTTGTCTCTTCAAAATGTGTAGTTGCTAGAACCTCTGTTACTACTGAGGCATTCCAGAAGATTAGACTGAAATCTCTAGGCTCCTCTGGAAACTGAACAGAATAGTGTGGAGACCTTCAGGAACCCAGATAGTAACTGTAGCTAGATCATTAGTGCAGGGCAAGGAAGTGAAATTGAAAGAGCTAGGTGGCAAATGCAAATCAAAGCAAAAAAGGATCCAGGCAGAATTTAGAGGACTAAGGAACCAGTAAATGGGAACTTGAAAGAAAATACCAACTGGGTTTTCCAGTTAGGATTCTCCAGAGAAACAGATCAATAGGAAATGATAGGTAGATAGACAGATAATGGTAATTGTCTTGCTCAGTTGTGAAAGCTAAGTGGTTCCATGATCTGATGTCTGCATGCTAGAAAACCAGGAAAGATCGTGGTGTAATCTAATATGAATCCAAGGATCTGAGAACTGGGGCTAATATTGTTAAGTATTGATCTGAATCTGAAGGCCCTTAGAACCACAGGAGCCAGTGCCCATTCCTGCCTGGACCATCAATGCAGATAAAGATAGATAACTCCTCTCAAACACAGTCTGAGTACATTCTGTCTTCTTCCTTTTTGTTCTGCTTGGACTCTCAACTAATTGAATGATACCCACCCATATTGTTGAAAGTGATCCTCCTTACTCAGCATACCTATTCAGATATTAATCTCTTTCAGGGAAATCTTCACAGGTATACCTGGGAACCTTACTTAAGAGCTATCTCGACATCTCTGGGGCCAGTCAAGTTGACACATAAAACTAACCCTCACATTGAGAATCACCTGGATTGATTTGTGTTAGATGAAAACAGGATCACAATACAGAGAAGAGAAAGGTCTAGCCAGGGCCTTTGGAAGATGGGAGATAGCAGGAGTTATGGGAACCAGTGGGCTTCAAAAAAGTCCCTTGTAAGTACTAACTTGGGCTGCTTGTGATCGTAGTCTTCTCTCTATATAAAGAAGCACTGGTGAGTCATGAGAGGCTGCTAGAGTCACTTCAGAAAGCCATGCCCCAGTTCCAGAAAGGAATTCTTCTGGCTTTGTTCTTCATGGACTTTGGCTTCTCCTCACTTACGACCTGTGGATCCACATGCTTGTTTCTCCTTTCTCATATTCAGGCCCTAGAGGTAGAGACTCGGATTTATTCTGCAGTTCCTAAAGCACTGTTTTACATACTGCAAGTTCAAAATAAGTAATTGAAATTAATTAAAATATAGAAGGACTGAATGATAAATATTTATACACCTAGCAGTATGTTGCATTTCACATGGTGCTTGTCAGACTTCTATGGCTGTTTAATTCACTTGCTTCCAGTGTGGTTAAAAAGACTCTAAAGTCACAAGTTCAGTCCTAGTGCAAGCAGTTTGCTGAGCTCTTTTTTATGACTGTAAGGCCTACTGTCCAGATGTCTCAAAAATGCATGACATTGGCCAACAGAGGATGAGAAAAGATAAAAGAAATCAGAGGAACCTCAACACTTCTGATAACAAAACAACTCTAGCACGGGAGGTACAGTAGTAGGACCAGAGTGTTTCACTTAGATCATTTGGTCTTTTCTCACAAGATCCTCTTATTTACTCCATGCATTATACTTCTAATACTCCAGTGTGATCCAGTTGGAAATCCAGAATGGAATGAGCCATAAATAATATTGTGCAATATGATAGAAAGAGCAGGGAAATCACTATTGGGATAATGAGACTTGAATCTTATCTATACAAATTATGGCTAATGTAATTCCTTGGAAAAATATTTACTCTAAGGTCCAATATTCCTGTTTGTAAAAGCTTAATTCACAGCATTGTTTTAAGAGTTAGGGAAATAAATAATGTCCTTAGTAAGTGTTAGCTATCAGTAATAACTTAGAGCTGCATGTGGACTGACAGAAAATGGCTGACCACAAATTACAATAGCAGAAATTTACTAATTAGAGCATCATAGCTGTCAAGGATCTCAGGATTTACCCAACCATGAATTTTGCTGAAAACACACTGAAGAATCTCAGGTTTAAGTACATTCTTTTTCTTTGGAGGTTACACAGAGACAGTGTGAGACTAGAGTCTCCATCTCCATGTTCAATCTCATTGATTTTTCAAGCTTAGCAATAGTAGGCAGTCTGAATTCTAAGGAGGAATGTAATGTTTAGAACGTTTTGGTGAGACCTCTGCCCAGTATGAAAAACACTACTATTTGCTAACAGCCTGCAGCCGTACCACTGTGGCATCTGATCCCATCAGATCTCAGAAGCTAAACAGGGTTGGGCCTCATTAGTACTTGGATGGGAGACCACCTGGGAACACCAGGTGCTGTAGTCCTGGGAGAAGGACCAGGCAACCCACTCCCCCCAAAAAATCAGCCATTGAAAACCTTATGAATAACAGAGAAGCACTAACAATACTGTTTCCCCTGTTGTATGTAGGGTTATTATGAGTCAGACACCAACTCAACAGTACTTAACAACAACATTTGGTAAATTCAAACAATATTACTAAGTTCTAAAGATATGTTGAACACTATCCTGGGTACTGGGATACTTTGGAAATGTCAAGATAAATATAACATAGTCCTTGCCCTTGTGAGGACAGATCTTCAGAAAATGATCATCATGTAAACAAATGAAGACATTTCAATACAGCAAAAGCCCAAGAAAAGCTCTATGCAGTAACAGAGATCCTGAAATTTCTAAGGAGAATCTAATGTTGGAGCAGAATCTTTAGAGAAACTACTATGCCAGTGTAGCCAGAGGCTGCCTATTCCTCTTCCTCTATTTTCCCTAAGAAGTGCCTTCCAAAGAATATTCTGTGAAAACATTTACCAGAATTTTACCCACTGTTTTATTTATAGGTATGGTTGCTCTGTGGCCATTTGGTAGAGATTAAAACAGAAAACAAACAGTCTTAAGCTTACTCAAGTGGCGTTTTGACACCTTGAACTGCTTGGCAATAACAGAAATTTCTACTCTAGGGCTTTTGCAAACTTGATATCCAGATGCCTCTGCTCTGCATGTCTGAATAGATTGGCTGATGAAAAGCTATGGGTCCAATTTTTCTTCAGTGTTTATATTATTCTTACTCTTGAAGGAAAGAGGATGGATTTACAACCATCCTTGCTCACTATATATATTCTACCTTTTCCTGAATCTTCCTATCTTATAGTCACTTTTTATACTTGTATTAAGAAATCTTCATTCTGGGGGGAAAAAGGCTTAGAACAATTGTTTCTTTCCATTTGTTTGATGGAATTTATAGTTAGATAATACTTTGGTTGATCAAAGAATAACTCTACTTCAAAGCCTTAACTCATAAAATTTGTTAAATATTTCCCCAGCATTACCTCCTGTGTGCTGCTTTCTTGTCATCTTATGTCATTCCTTTGTTGACTAGCTTTGACTGATTGGCATACTTATTAATCCAAAGAGTTATCCTTTATTCCTTAAACATGACAGAAATTAAAACTGACCAAAATCACTTGATGATTGTCCTGAGTTGTTGGGGATTTTTAAAATGCACCCCGTAACTAGGGTCCCTCATACTAGCCTGAGGGACTGGCCTTCAGCTGACATCAGAGCCACATTCCACTCACTCACTCCTACCCTTCCCATCAAGAGAGCAAAGATGACCCCTGACCAGCCTGACCAGCCTCAACTACCTCAATTTTGATTGTCTACCCCTAGCATCTCAGTTAAATAACTGCCCCTACCTGGCAGGTATGACAGTTTACCTGCTGTATCTGTCAGGAATGTGCCCTGATTGGCTAATCCCAGTACACGCCCCCCTCTGGCACCCTATATAAAAGCAGGGCTCCCGGACCCCCTTCACACCACCACTGTTCTCCATCCCTCAACTGCTGTCTGGACCCCATCACCTTGATCCAGCACTCCCCAATCCAGCGGAAGATCTCCAAGCAAGCCCATGCATCAAGACCAGGGGCCCCGAAGTGCCAAAGGCTACAAGCAAGCCACAAAGAGCCTCCCAATTCCTCCCATTCTTGGGAAGGAGGGAGGCAGAGAAGGCAAGCTGTGAGAGTCAAGACCACCAGACCTCCAGCCCAGCGAAACTCCAACTGCTTGTAGCTGTGCCTTTAAGGTTGAACTGTTCCACCAGTGAGCCTGCAGCATTCTATGCTGCAGGCTTAGAGCTAGCACTTGAGCACTTGACAGGGGCTACTTGCTGGTTGCACCCCACTTGGGAAGTAACTCAATAAACTTCCCTCTCCTGTTTCCCACAGAAGGTCTCCCAAAGTCCTCCTTTGGCATCTCTGGCCACCACACTAACCTGGTCCAGTGGGTCCCCGATACCCACTTGATGTCAGGGCAAGGCTCTGACCTCTGCTGGGCCTGAGCCGAACCCGACATTGAGTACTCATGTTAAAATTCAAAAAGCAAAAATTTGCATTACATATCAAGATTAGAGTGAACTTGTATAATCTTAAAAAAGAATAAATTTGTTTTTAAAAAATTAACCGGAGCCTTTAACCTTGAATAAAGGCAATATCCTAAGTAAAATAAGATGATAGCACTAAACATATTCCTTTGGTTTTTAAAAAAGAGTGGAGAAGGAAGAAGAAAAAACATTTTTCTTTATATAACCAATACCTCTGATTTTTTTCAAATGGAAATGAATAACTCCTCCTCAAAAGAAAAAATAAAAAAAGAAAAGAAAAGGAAAAGAAAAAAAGAAAAAGAAAAAAACACCACAAGGCTGCCAGGCTGCCATCTTCAATTTTTTTCAACCAAATTGAGCAAGTATCATGTTTTGCAGCTTTACATTAGGTTAACGTAAAGGCTGCATTTATTTCACTTACTGTATAATTAGAATTTGAGTCCAAATCCCAGAATGCATATGACAGGGATTTTCTTAAGGCTATTCTCTGCCCTTCTCAAAATGGTCTTATTTCTTGTGTTTCTAAAATCAGGAAAGTGAGTATAAACAAACAATAGATGACCTTTATGAGTAGAACATCTGAACATAGAAAGATTAATCGACCCCTATCAGACAGTCATTAAATCAAATAGGAGCTTTTCTTGTACTTTTAAACCTCCGATTTACAGTCAGGCAAATTGTGTAAAAAGGCTGGTAATACAGTGACGCCCAATGCCATTGGGCTTTAGAAAGCTGACAGTTCCTGTAAAATAGTCATTAAACAACCTCTAGAAGAGACTCATCAGCAGATGCCCCCAGGTGAAGGAGAGAGGAAACTGAGAGAATGAAGGAGAATCTAACATCTTAGCAGGACTGAATTAAACAGAGCATATTATGCTGACTTCCAGAGTCAGCCCAGTAATTTAATTTTCAGAGTAGTTCCTTTGATTGTAGCAACCATTTTATGAAACATTAATACAACTTTGTGAGTGTGTATGTAACACACATCTCTTTTCCATTTCATTAAGAAAAAGGAGTCAACATATTCAAATTTGCTGACCATTAGTTCTGTAAATGCCAGAAAATTTTTCTTGTTGTCATTATTTTTGAAAAGCAAAGGAGTACATAATATAGCTCCCACTGCCTTATTCCATAGTAAGCACAAAACAGAGAAAAGGAAATAAAGTATATAAAGTTATTACATGTTAGTTCTTGGGATTTTACATTAAGACTCTGAGCTAAATCATGATGGTAATGCAAAATGTGATTTTGTACCTTTTGTATAATGATGTCTACTATGCATCCAAATTAATTATTATAGAATATACACTATCCTGCACATTATTTATCTGACTTCTATGGCAAATAGATATTTCTAGAATAAGATACTCAGTGAAAAGTTGATTTTAATGACTTTTCTTATACATTTTGAGTAATAGAACATTCACAGATGTGAATGCTTTAAAGAAGAAAAGGACTCTAAATAATTAATACAATGTGTCTCATTTTATTGAATATGTATGTACCTGAATGTGCATCATAAAAATATTCTTTTGCAAGTTAACTTATAGTTTCTCATTTATTTTCATCATAAAACTGAAGATTCATTCTCACTAAAGTAATTTTTGGCCCAAAGACAATAATCACATTTAAGAATGAATCAACCCTTTTAAATCAGTGGTAAATTTTATATTCAAATCTAGCAATTACCCTTAGCCCGAGCTTTTTTTTCTTATAACTCTCTCATCTCTTTTCATCACACAACCTTTGTTATTTTACCTAAGGCATCCTTCTATGCCTTATATTCCCCTCCCCTACCTCTTTTAAAAAGTACATAAGAATATGTAAATATGTGTGTGTGTGTGTGTGTGTGTGTGAGATCTTATGATGCAATATATAAGTAAAACTAAAACTTTTGTTAACTAATAGTAAAAAATAAACCCACAAGGTCAGTTGCAGCAAGGATATGAGAAATGTCACAGGTGAGCAGCTCTTTTCCACATTAGGCCTCTGGGAACTCAGTTCACTGCAGGTGCTGCAGGTGACTCACTGCAGACCTCACTGGGTCATTCAACATTTCTATGGGACTTGGTTTCTTTGTCCTTAAAATGCAGAACCTACATTAAAAGGTTCTTGTGGGATTCCAATAATGGTATCCTTTCTATTTAAATTTAGGTCGTACTTTCTATGGTTCTTGATGTACATATTAATAATAATGTCTTCATTAAGCTTTTGGCAGTCTTTCTCTTTTGGCAGTTAAAATGGACATCAGTAAAAAAGACCATGACCAAATTTTATTATATCCAAGAAGGCTATTTACCAAATAGTATGTATGTGTCTCATGGATTATTTGTATATTTGATTTCTAAATTTTTATGTTTATGGGTATTTCCAGCTCTTCTGATAGATTACAAATTATCTATAATTATTTTCATCTTGAGCTTACAATTGGGACTTTGGTGTTTGTTTCTACATTTGGGGCTCAAAATAATACTCATGCAGCAGGGATTGAGTTAAAGTTCTCTTGAATATTATTTCTGTTCATGAAAGTCTATAAAGGACTATCAGAATTTGCCTCATTTCATTATGCAAAACATGTAAATTATAGTAGTTCTTTAAGTTCTATGTTTTTACCAAGTGAATAACCTGTTGGTAATATAAAGATTCAAATTTAAGCTTATACTTTATGCAGTTGCTAATTACAAACTGTTAAAAAAAAAAAAAACCAAGATTAAGCATGACACATTCGGGAAAGAAGAAAATAAAAATCAGTTGTTTAACAGACTTTCATCTGCAAGAAATTTCATTAAGAAGTTCTTTGCTGTGTGCCAAGATATGAATGCTTGAGTGTAATTCAATTTTATACAAAAGAAAATTCCATTCAAATCTAAAAATAGAATATTTCTTTTTCAAGTTACTTTCCACTGAATTACTGAAAAGAATTGAAACATAACAATCAAGAAATCGTGAATGTATGAAACAAGTCTTCAAAGAGTTGCAAAATAACATTCAAAAATTTATGGTGCCATGGTTGATGGCAGAAAAAGTCTGACTATTTGGCTGGGTTAAGGTTAATTCTGTGGTGTGTGATAGAAATACAATCAACCTGGGCAGGAGGTAAACCTGGCTGTTACATGTGGTCATTTTCTAAGATTCTTTTGAAAGGGAAGCATAATGTGGAAGCCCAAATGCCAGCCTTAAATTACATGATCCACTGGGCTACACTTTTTTCAAAAGTTTAATCTCCATTGTTAGTCAGATGAAGAACAGCCCTGCCCTCTCTATTTTCTTACTGAGCTGCTTTTGATGGAAAACTTTGTGGATGTTTGTGATATTGCTCAGAGCCCATTGGCAGATGAGCATCTCTTGCTGTGGCCTCCATCATTATTTGCCTGTCTTGTCTATTAACGAGCACTATCATCCCATCGTGGGATGACAGCTGCAACACGTACTCAGGCGCAATAAACAGCTAAATGAGGCGCACAGCAATTTCACTTGTCACCAGCGCCCTCGGCACGACTGGCTGCACAGCTCAATGCATAAATTCATGAGGCTGTTGCATATGATGGAGGATGCTTGGCTGAAAGAGGTGATGGATAGCAGGGCAGCTAAAAATGGCCATCACCTTGACTCTGTCAGGACATTTTTTAAAACTACCCCATCAGCTTTCTTGTACTCAATGCACTATCATAGCACAGAAGACTCTGAGGTACTGATTTGGTACTTTTCTTCAATAAAGACTTTTTGAGGTTTTCTCTAAAAGGATGTGCCATGTGTTGAGGTGGGTTACATTTATTCCTCATTAGTTCTGATACTGCTAGATTAAGTTATGTTTATGAGTAGAATTTACTGCTGCATAAAAATCTCAGAAATCAGTGTAAGTCTTAGTAGTGGAGGGAGGATTACAGGGAGTTTAAAATATTTCTAAGTTATACAATAGAGCAGAAGATTGGTTAACAAGATTTGAAAAATTAGAAAATATAGTATAGAAATATTCAAACATAGATTCAAGAGTGACAACTTATATACAACTTATTACAACACTGAATACTTTTCTGGGTTCTATCATTACATCAGTATGAGTAGTATATTTTCTAAATAGTGTGCATGATACAAGCAAAAACTAACACTTTATTTTAACTCAAGAAAGAAACAGTATATTGGGGCACCGTAAAAAGTGAACAATGATACAGTACTTTCCTTCCTCAAATTTCCCTTCAACCTCTTATGTACTCAGCTGCCTGAACTCAAGCCAGATCTCCAATAACCGCAGGCAGGACCCTCAGTGTCCCACTAAAATGGGCTTTATATCCTCCATCTATGTTAGCGGAAGTCATCTAAGGAAGACAAATATAAAGGCAACTAAATCAATGAGGCAGTTTCCCACAAAGCTTTATGCATTAATCTCTATCTCACAGAGAGTTATACATGAACCAGTGCAAAGGAAGGAAGTCACTTGTTCTCTAATAAAAGAGAAAATGCTTGATAATAAGCAATTAATAAAGTTGTCATGATTAGTTATGCAACTATGAATCAAGATGCACAGTAAAAATAACCACTTTCTATACATCGAAAACATTAATGATTCAATCATTGTGGAAACAGTCATTAATACGAGTGGTTGTGAATGGCTCTTGTAGCTACTTTCCTTCTCTTCCTTTTGCAACAAAAGTAGGAACTCCTGAGAGTGCTCCTATAACAATTCAGACACATACTCTAGACTGGAAAGCAATTCTTTAGACATTTGCCTTTTTGTTCTTATCTCTCCACATCTAAACTCCTGCTTCTCAAGTTCACATATCCCAAATTGCTTACATTAAACACATTTTAAAAGTGTGTTAGAAAAATTAATATGAATCCAAAGTTCCAAATGATGGAATGAAACCCCCAAGTATAAAGGGGAAAAATAATTTTCTTTTTTCATCCTTTTTTTTTCCCAGTACTGGGGGGTAAACCCAGGGCCTCGCACTTGTATGCTTTGCAAGTTCTGGACCACTGAGCTGCTGCCTCCAGTCCCCCACCTTTTTTTTTCTACTTTTTTGAGACAGGGTTTCACTAAATTACACAGACTGCCTCTGGTCTCTCAAACTTGCAATCCTCCTGCCTCTGCCTCCCGAGCCACTAGGATTACAGGAGTGTACCACCATGCCTGGCCTTAATAATTTTCAATTATTTGAAAGTCAAGGTCCTTTTAAAATAGACAATTATATGTTATGATAACTCATGATATCTTCATGGCACTTCCCTTAATAGGTAATCATCTGGCTAATCCCAGGACTAAGTGGATCTGATATAAGCAAGGAAAAATGGACACCACCATTATTGGAGGTGAGGGGATGGAAAAAGAAAGTTTAAAGAAGTGGGAAAGGTTAATGTCATTCTCTATAAGTAAGACTAGGATTAGAGGACACTGTCAACGAAAGGCGTAATGATAAAAACATGTATTTTTTAAATATACATTTTGTAAACTATTATAAGACTGGGACTAAGGAGAGGTAAATGTAGAATTTATTTAAATATTTAAGGGAATACCCACTAAGAAAACACCTTAGCAATTAAGATAAATGATACTCAATGCAACATATATTTAATATAGAAATTAATGTAAAATATTCATGATTGTATTAATTCTATTGCTACATAAAAAATACTATAAACTTAGTGGCTTAAAACAATACTCTTGCTATGGATGTAGCTCAGTGGTAACGCACTCTCCCAGTACATGTGCAAGGCCCTAGCTTCAATCCCCAGCAACGAAACAGACAAACAACAACAAACAAACAAGCAAACAAAACCCCAAACCCCAAACTCTTTTATTATTTCCTATTTTCCCTTGGTCAGAAGTCCATGATGGCATGACTATGTCTACTGAGAATCTTACAAGAATGAAATAAAATTGGAACTCATGGCTGCCTTCCAAACTTATTCTATTACTAGAAGAATTCAATTCTTTGTGGTTGTAGGACAAGGAAAGATCCCATCCCTTTCCTTGTTGCCTGTTGATCACTCTCCCTACATAGCTACTCTCCAATTATTTACTGTTGCTCCCTTCAAAGGCAACTATGGCAGACTGAGTGCTTCCCACACCACAAATTTTCGGTTTTTCGGTTAAGTACATATCCATTTTCTGAGATATTTTCTCATGTTGTCTCCTACAATCAGCTTCTTCAATATAATTACTACTATTGTTATGTGCCCTTGAGTCAGTATCTGACTCATAGCAACCAGACATACAACAGGCGAAGCAATATTGTCACTACTTCTCTGCTATTCATAAGGTTTTCAATGGCAGATTGATTTTTTGGGAGTGAGTTGTCAGGTCTTTCTCCCAAGACTATAGCACCTGGTGTTCCCAGGTGGTCTCCCATCCAAATACTAACCAGGCCCTACAGTGCTTAGCTTATGAGATCTGACAGGATAGGAACACAGTGGTATGGATGCAGGCTGATATAATTACTTGTTGAGACTAAAGGCTTAGATTGTAATATTAGACCAATATAATGGTAATTAGAAATAGCTATAGAAAGTGAAACAAAAAAATCTCTCAATGACAAAGTAACTTTTACTTATTCATTAGAGCTCTGGGGGGGGGGGAGGAAGAGGAGAGGGAAGAGAAA